>JAOTAY010053926.1:0-19471 GCA_025629805.1 Erythroxylum baracoense | reverse complement strand
CGGTGTACCAACAGGTTGTTTTTCCCACTAATTGTGTGCCAACATGTTGTTTTTCCCACCAAAGGTGCCCAACGGAGTGTTTTTCCCACTTAAGCTGCCTAGCGACCGTGCCAAAGGGCTATTTTGCCCTCGAAAGGTGCGCATTGACCATGCCAACTTGCTACTTTTCCCATCAAAGGGGCCTAGTGACCGTGCCAATAGGTTGTTTTACCCATCGAAGGTGTGCCAATGGGTCGTTTTGTCCACTGAAAGTGCACCAATGGGCTGTTTTTCCCTACCGAAGCTGCCCCAGGAAATGTTTTTCCCATCAAAGGCACCTAACGACTTGGCAAATGGGTTGTTTTCCCCACCGAAGGTGTGCCAATGGGCTATTTTGCCTATCGATTGTGTGCCAATGGACTATTTTTCCACTAATTGTGCCCAACAGACTGTTTTTGCCACCTAATGTGTATAGCGACCGTGCTAATAGACTATTTTTGCCATCGAATGTTTGCCAACTGGCTATTTTTCCCATCGAAAGCACCTTACGACTTTGCCAACGGGCTGTTTTGCCTATCGAAGGAGTGCCAATGGGTTGAGTTTCCCACCAAAGGTACCTAGCGGGCTATTTTTCCAGGTGCTTAGAATCCATACCAACGGGCTATTTTTCCAACCGAATGTCCACCATGACATGATTTTCCCACTGAAGGTGCCTAACGACTATGCAAACAAGCTATTTTACCTGCCGAAGGTGTGCCAATAGGCTATTTTGCCTACCAAAAGTGTGCCAACAGGCTATTGTCACTCCTAAGGGGCCTAGCGACCATGCCAACGGGCTATTTTGCCCTCAGAAGGTGCCTATCAACGATGCCAACTTGCTGCTTTTCCTAACAAATGTGTGCCAATGGGCTGGTTTTCCCACCGAAGGTGCCTAACGATTATGCCAATGTGCTGCTTTTCCCATCGAACGTGTTCCAATGGGTTATTTTCTCCTCGAAGATGCCTAATGACTGTGGAACTTGTCAACGTGTTATTTTTCCCATCGAAAGTGTGCCAATAGGCTATTTTTGCCATCGAATGTGCCCCAACTGGCTACTTTTCCCACCAAAACTACCCCACGGACTGTTTTTCCCACAAAAAGAACCTAGCGACTTTACCAACAGGCTGTTTTGCCCACCGAAGGTGTGCCAATGGGTTGTGATTCCTAACGATGGTGCCTGACGAGATATTTTTCTAGGTTCTTAGTGACCTTACCGACTGGCTATTTTGGCAAGTGCCAAACGATTGTACCAACTGGCGATTTTTCTAACCAAATGTCCACCACTGCATGTTTTTCCCACAAAGGTGCCTAAGGAATGTGCAAACGGTCCATTTTACTTGTCAAAGGTGTGTCAATAGGCTATTTTACCTACCAAAGGTGCGCCAATGGGCTGTTTTTCACGCCTAAGATGTCTAGCAACCATATCAATGAGCAATTTTGGATGCCGAATGTGTGACAATAGGCTGTTTTTCCCACCAAATGTTTCCCATGAATTATTTTTTCCCACAGAAGGTAGCTAGCAATATTGCTAACAGGCTATTTTACCCACCGAAGGTGTGTGAATGGGCTATGCTTCCCACCAAAGGTGTACCAACAGGCTGTTTCTCCCATCGATTGTGCACCAACGTGTTGTTTTTCCCACCAAAGGTGCCCAGTGGAGTGTTTTTCCCACCTAAGCTACCCAGTGACCGTGCCAACGGGCTATTTTTCCCTCGAAAGGTGCCTATCGACCATGCCAACTTGCTACTTTTCCCATTAAAGGTACCTAGTCACTGTGCCAATAGGTTGTTTTGCCCATCAAAGGTGTGCCAACAGGTTGTGTTTCCCATCGAGGGTACCTAACGGGCTATTTTTCACATGGAAGATTCATATCGACCGTGCCAACATGTTTTTCCCACTGAAGGTGTTCCAATGAGTTGCTTTTCCTACTGAAGGTTCCCAGCAATAATGCCAACGTGCCAACGTGTTGTTTTCCCATCAAAGGTGCAGCAACTAGTAGTTTTTCCCACCCAAGGTTTGCCAACGTGATGTTTTTCCCACCAAAGGTGTGCCAACGGGCTGCTTTCCTATCAAAGGTGCCTAACGATCATGCCAATGTTATTTTTTCCCACTAAAGGTGTGCCAACAGGTTGTTTTTCCAACCAAAGGGTTACTAACATGCTATTTTTGCCACTGATGGTGCCCAACGGATAGTTTTTCCCAGCTAACATGTTTGGCTACTGTGCTAACGGACTTATTTTTCCCACCAAAGGTGCCTATAGACCATGCCAACTTACTGTTTTTCACACAAAAGGATGCCAACAAGCTGTGTTTCCCACTGAAGGTGCCCAACAGATTATTTTGACCACCAAAGATGCCTAGCGATTGTACCAATGGGCTATTTTGCCCATCCAAGTTATACCCACGAGCTGTTTTTCTTCTTGAAGTTGTGTCAATGGGCTATTTCCTAGCCGAAGGTGCCCAACTAATAGTTTTTGCCATCTTAGGTGCTTAGCGACCATGCCGACGGGCTATTTTCACACCAAATGTCTGTCGCGATATGTTTTCCCACCGAAGGTGCTTAATGATCGCGCCAACGGGCTGTTTTTCCCTTCAAAGGTGTGCCAATGGGCTATTTTTCATATGGAAGGTGCCTATCAACAGTGCCAATATGTTGTTTTTCCAACTGACGGTGTTACAATGGGTTATTTTTCCCACTGAAGGTGCCCAACATTGATGCCAACATGCCAATGTGTTGTTTTTCCCATCAAAGGTATGGCAACTAGCAGTTTTTCCCACCATTTGCCAACGTGTTGTTTTTCCCGCCAAGGGTGTGCCAAGGGGCTATTTTCCCACCGAAGGTGCCTAGCGACCATGCCAAGGTTAATTTTTCCCACTGAAGGTGTGCCAACGGGTTGTTTTTCCTTACAAAGGTGTGCTAACGTGCTATTTTTCCCACCGAAGGTGCTCAACAGATTGTTTTTCCCAGCTAACATGACTGGCTACCGTGCTAGGGCGCTTATTTTTCCCACCGAAGGTGCCTATTAACCATGCCAACTTGTTGTTTTTCCCACCGAATGTTGCCAAAGAGCTATGTTTCCTACCGAAGTTGCCCAACGGACTATTTTAACCAACGATGATGCCTAGTGATCGTACCAACGGACTATTTTGCCTACTGAAGCTATGTCAACGGGCTATTTTTCCTCCTGAAGGTGTGCCAACGGACGGTTTTTTCAGCTGAAGGTGCCCAACTAACTATTTTTTCCATCTTAGGTGCTTAGTGACCATGTCAACAGGCTATTTTCCCATCGAATGTTTGTCATGACATGTTTTTCACACCAAAGGTGCCTAACGACCATGCCAATAGGCTGTTTTGCCCACTAAAGGTATGCCAACGAGCTGTTTTTGAAATCAAAGGTGCTTATTGACTGCGTCAATATGTTGTTTTTCCAACGAAGGTGTTCCAATGGGCTGTTTTCCCACCGAAGGTGCCTAGCAATGATGTCAGTGCGCCAATGTGCTGTCTTCCCATTCAAAGGTGTGGCAACTGGTAGTTTTTCCCACCGAAGCTTTGTCAATGTGTTAATTTTCTAGCCGAAGGTGTGCAAACAGGTTGTTTTCCCACCAAAGGTGCCTAGGGACCATGCCAACGTTATTTCTTCCCATTAAAGGTTTGCCACCGGGCTATTTTTCCTGCCAAAGGTGTGCCAACGTGCTATTTTTCCCACCGAAGTTACCTAACAAACTGTTTTTCCCAGCTAACATGTCTGGCTACCGAAGGTGTGCTATCATGCTATTTTGCCTGTCAAAAGGTGTGCCAATGTGCGGTTTTACCCACCTAAGGTGCCTAGCGACCATGCCAACGGGCTATTTTCAATGCAAAATGTTCACCAATGGGCTATTTTTCCTACCGAAGGTAGCTAGCAATTTTGCCAATGAGCTGTTTTGCCCACTAAAGGCTCTAACGACCATGCCAACGTGTTTTTTTCCCACTGAAGGTGTCCCAACGGGCTATTTTCCACACCTAAAGTGCCTAGTGACTATGTCAACGGGCTATTTTGATCGTCGAATGTGTGCCAACGGGTTAGTTTTCCCACACAAGGTGTCCCACGTTCTGTTTTCCCACTGAAGGCAGCTAGCGACTTTGCCAACGGACTGTTTTGCCCACTGAAGGTGTGCCAACGGGCTGTGTTTCCCACCAAAGGTGTGCCAATCGGCTATTTTGCCCACCAAAGGTGGGCCAACATGTTGATTTTCCTACTGAAGGTTCCCAACGGACTGTTTTTCCCACCTAAGGTGCCTAGTGACTAAACCAATGGGCTATTGTGCCCATCAAAGGTGCCTATCAATCGTGCCAACTTGCTACTTTTCCCACCAAAGGTGTGCCAATGTCCTGGTTTTCCCAACGAAGGTGCCTAACGATTGCGGCAACGTGCGAACGTGCTACTTTTCCCATCAAAGGTGGTCCAATAGGTTGTTTTTCCCACCAAAGGTGCCCAGCAACTGTGTCAACGTGCTATTTTTCCCATCGAAGGTGTGTCAATGAGCTATTTTCCCACCAAAGTTATGCTAACGTGCTATTTTTCCCACCAAAGGTCTGCCAACGAACTGGTTTTCCCACCGAAGGTGCCTAGTTACCATGGCTATTTCGCCCACCAAAGGTTCCTATCGATCGAGACAAAGTGTTGTTTTTCCCATTAAAGGAATGCCAATAGGCTAGTTTTCCCACCAAAGGTGCCTAGTGATTTTGCCAATGTGTTGCTTTTCCCATCGAAGGTGTGCCAACGAGTAGTTTTTCCTATCGAAGGATTGACAATGTGTTGTTTCTCCCACCGAAAATGTGCCAACTGGTTGTTTTACCTACAGAAGGTGTGCCAATGTGTTGTTTTTCCCACCGAAGGTTCCCAACGGATTGTTTTTCCCACCTAAGGTGCCTGGCAACCGTGCCAACAGGATGTTTTGTCCACCGAAAGTGCACCAATAGGTTATTTTTCCCACCAAACCTGCCCTACGAATTATGTTTCCCACCGAAGGCACTTAGTGACTTTGCCAATGGGCTATTTTGCCCACCGAAAGTGTACGAACGGGCTATTTTTCCTATCGATGGTGTGCCAATGGATTGTATTTCCATCGAATGTGCCCAACGGACTATTTTTGCCACCTAATATGCGTAACAACCTGCCCAACGGGAGATTTTTGTCATTGAATGTGCCCCAATTGGATGTTTTCCCACCAAAACTGGCCCATGGACTGTTTTTCTCACCGAAAGCATCAAGCGACTTTGCCAACAAACTATTTTACCCATCGAAGGTGTGCCAACTGGTTGTGTTTTCCATCGAAGGTGCCCAATGGGCTATTTTGTAGAGTGCCTAACCACCGTACCAATGGGCTATCTTGCCAGGTGCCTAGCGACCATACCAACAGGCCATTTTTTCCTACCGAATGTCTACCACGGCAAGTTTTTCCCATCAATAGGCTGTTTTGCCTATCGAAGGTGTGCTAACAGGCTAATTTTCACACCTAAGGTGCTTATTGACCATGCCAACGGGCAATTTTGGCTATTGAATGTGTGCCAATAGGCTGTTTTTCTAACCGAAGGTTCCCACGGACTGTTTTCCCACTGAAGGTAGCTAGTGACATTGCTAACAGGTTATTTTGCACATCGAAGGTTTGCGAATAGGCTATATTTCCTACCAAAGGTGTGCCAATAGGATGTTTTTCCCACTAAATGTGTGCCAATGTGCTATTTTTCTCACCGAAGGTGCCCAATGGATTGTTTTTGACCCCTAAGGTTCCCAGCGATAGTGCCAACGAGCTATTTTGCCCTCAAAAGATGCTGATCGACCATGCCAACTTGCTGTTTTTCCCAACAAAGGTGTGCCAACGGGCTGGTTTTCCTACCGAAGGTGCTTAACGATTGTGCCAACGTGCCAATGTGCTACTTTTCCTGTCGAAGGTGTTCCAATGGGTTGTTTTTCCCACTAAAGGTGCCTAGCGGCCATGCCAACGTGATATTTTTTCCATTGAAGGTGTGCCATCTGGATGTTTTTCCCACCGAGGTTTTGCCAATCTGCTATTTTCCCCACCAAAGAAGTGCCAACGGGCTGTTTTCCCACCGAAGGTGCCTAGTGACTATGCCAATAGACTGTTTTGCCCACCAAAGGTACGCCAACGGGCTGTGCTTCTCACCGAGGGTTCCTAATGGGCTGTTTTTCATATCGAAGATGCCTAGAAACGATGCCAACGTGTTGTTTTTCCCAACAAAGTTGTGTCAACTGGCAATTTTTTCCAACCAAGGTGTGCCAACGTGTTGTTTTTCCCATTGAAGGTATTCCAATGGGCTGTTTTCCCAATGAAGGTGCCCAAAAATGATGCCAATGTGTTGCTTTCCCAACGGGTTGTTTTTCATATCGAAGATGCCTAGAAACGATGCCAACATTTTGTTTTTCCAATGAAAGTTATGGCAATTGGAAGTTTGTTTGAGTCAAGGTTTGCCAACGTGTTGTTTTTCTCACTGAAGGTGTGCCAACAGGCTGTTTTTCCTACTAAAGGTGCCTAGCGACCGTGCCAACATTTTTTTCTCGCTAAAGGTGTGCCAATAGGCTATTTTTCCCACTAAAGGTGTGCCAACGTACTGTTTTTTCCACCGAAGGTGCCCAATGGACTGTTTTTTCCAACTAATATGTTTGGTTACCCTACTACCGGGCTTATTTTTCCTACCGAAGGTGCCTATCAACCTTGCCAATGCAATGCTTTTCCTATTAAAGGTGTGCCAACGGGTTGTGTTTCCTACTTAAGGTGCCCAACAAAAAATTTTGTCCACCGAAGATGCCTAGAGACAGTACCAACGGGTTATTTTACCCACCAAAGGTGTGCCAACAGGCTATTTTTCATCCTAAAGGTGTGCCAATGGACTATTTTTCCCACTGAACGTGCCTAAATAACTGTTTTTAACACCTTAGGCGCTTAACGACTATGCCAACAGACTATTTTTCCTATTAAATGTATACCATGACGTGTTTTTCCCACCGAACATGCCTAATGATCGTGCCAACGGGCTGTTTTACCCACTAAAGGTGTGTCAACGGGCTGTGTTTACAAGACCAAAGATGTGTCAAAATGCTGATCTGCCTAATAAAGGTGTGCCAATGTGCTGTTTTACCCACATAAGGTGCATAGAGACCATGCCAACTGGTTATTTTCACCACAGAATGCATGCCAACGGGTTCTTTTTTCCACCGAAGGTGGTTAGCAATTTTGCCAACGGGTTGTTACGCCCACCGAAGGTGCCTAGCGACTATGCCAATCTACTTTTTTCCCACCAAAGGTGTGCCAACGGGCTAGTTTTCACACCTAAGGTGCCTAACAACCATGTCAATGAGCTATTTCAACCATCGAATGTGAACCAACGGGCTGTTTTTCCTACCGAAGGTGCCGCACAAACTATTTTTCCCACCGAAGATAGCTAGTGACTTTACCAAGGATTGTTTTACCCACTGAAGGTGTGCCAACAGGCTATGTTTTCCACCAAAGGTGTGCCAATAGGATGTTTTTCCCACCGAAGGTGTGCCAATAGGATGTTTTTCCCACCGAAGGTGTGCCGAGGTGCTGTTTTTCCCATCGAAAGCACCTAGCGACTTTGCCAATGTGCTATTTTTCCCACCAAAGGTGTACGAACGAGCTATTTTACGGTGTCCCAATGGACTGTATTTCCATCGAATGTGCCCAACGGAAAATTTTTTCCACCCAATGTGCATAGTGACCTTGCTAATGGGATATTTTTGCCATCGAATTTGACCCAACTAGCTATTTTTCCCACCAAAACTGTAGCACAGGTTGTTTTTCCCACCGAAAACACTAAGCGACTTTACCAACAGACTGTTTTACCCATCGAAGGTGTGCCAACAGGCTGTGTTTTCCATCAAAGATGCCCATTAGGTTATTTTGCCAGGTGCTTAGCGACCGTACCAATGGGCTATTTTTTCCAATCGAATGTCTACTACGACATGTTTTTCCCACCAAAGGTGTGTAACAACCGTCAGAACAGGCTGTTTTACCTATCGAAGGTGTGACAATAGGTTGTTTTGCCTACCGAAGGTGTGCCAGTGGGCTATTTTTCACACCTAAGGTGCTTGTCGATCATGCCAATAGGCAATTTTGGTTGTCAGTATATGTCAACAGGCTATTTTTCCCACCAAAGGTTCCCTACGGACTATTTTTCTCACTGAAGGTAGCTAGCGACATTGTCAACGGGCTGTGTTTTCTACCAAAGGTGTGCCAACAGGCTATTTTTCCCACCAAATGTGTGCCAACATGTTGTTTTTCTCATCGAAGGTGCCCACTAGTTTGTTTTCCCCCTAAGGTGCCCAATAATCGTGCCAACAGACTATTTTGCCCTCAAAAGGTGCTGATCGACCATGTCAATTTGCTGCTTTTCCCAACAAAGGTGTGCTAATGTGCTTGTTTTCCTACCAAAGGTGCCTAACAATTGTGCCAACGTGCCAATGTGCTGCTTTTCCCATCGAAGGTGTTCCAGTGGGCTATTTTTCCTACCAGAGGTGCCTAGCGACTGTGCCAACATGCCAATGTGTTATTTTTCCCATTGAAGGTGTGCCAACAGGATGTTTTTCCAACTGAGGTTTTGCCAATTAGCTGTTTTCCCCACTAAAGGAGTGCCAACAAACTATTTTTCCCACAGAAGGTGCCTAGTGACCTTGTCAATAGGCTATTTTTCCCACTGAAGGTGTGCCAACGGGCTGTGTTTCCCAATCGAGGGTGCCCAGCAGGTTGTTTTTTATATTAAAGGTGTCTATCGAGCATACCAACCTGTTGTTTTTCCCACCGAACATGTTCTAATGGGTTGTTTTCCCACTGAAAGTGAACAATAATGATTCCAACGTGTTGTTTTTCCCATCAAAGGTGTGGCAATTGGCATTTTTTTCCACCGAAGGTTTGCCAACGTGTTGTTTTTCCCACCGAAGGTGTGCTAGTAGGCTATTTTTCCCACCAAAAGTGCCTAGCGATCGTGCTGACATTTTTTTCCCACTGAAGGTGTGCCAATGGGCTATTTTTCCCACCAAATGTGTGACAACATGTTGTTTTTCACACCAAAGGTTGCCAACGGACTGTTTTTCCTAGCTAACATGCTTGGGTACCTTGCCAGTGGGCTTATTTTTCCTACCGAAGGTGCCTATCGACCATGCCAATGTGATGTTTTTCTCACTAAAGGTGTGCCAACTGGTTGTGTTTCCCACCGAAGGTGCCCAACGACCATACCAACGAGCTGTTTTACCATCCAAAGGTATGCCAACGGGCTATTTTTCAACCTGAAGGTGGGCCGAAGGGCTATTTTTCCACCAAAGTGCCCAACTAAGTGTTTTTGACACCTTAGGTGCTTAGTGACCATGCCAACAGGCTAGTTTTCCCACCAAATGTCTGCCACAAAGTGTTTTTCCCACCTAAGGTGCCTAATGATCGTGGCAACGGGCTGTTTTACCCACCAAAGGTATGCCAACGGGCTGTTTTGCTGACCGAAGGTGTGTCAACATGTTGCTCTGCCTACTGAAGGTGTGCCAACGAGCTGTTTTTTCACCAAAGGCAGTTAGCAATTTTGACGATCTATTACTCCCACTAAATGTGTACAGCGACTGTGCTAATGTGCTTTTTTCCCACCGAAGGTGTGTCAACAAGCTAGTTTTCCCACCTGACCTGCCTAATAACCATGCCAAGGGCTATTTTGGCCACAGAATGTGTGCCAACGGGCTATTTTTCCCACCAAAGATGCCCCATGTACTATTTTTCCCACCGAAGGTAGCTAGTGACTTTGCCAAAGTGTTGTTTTGTCCACCGAAGGTGTGCCAACGGGCTGTGTTTCCCACCAAAGGTGTGCCAACAAGATGTTTTTCCCATCAAAGATGTGCCAAGGTGCTATTTTTCCTACCAAAGGTGCCCAACGGATGGTTTTTCTCACCTAAGGTGCCTAGCGATCGTGCCAATTGGCTATTTTACCCAACGAAGGTGCCTATCGATTGTGCCAACGTGTTGTTTTTCCCACCAGAGGTGTGCCAATGGGCTAGTTTTGCTACCAAATGTGCCTAGGGATTGTGCCAACGTGCTACTTTTCTTATCAAAGGTGTGCCAACGGGTAGTTTTTCCCACTGATGGATTGCCAGCGTGTTGTTTTTCTCATAGAATGTGTGTCAATAGACTATTTTACCTATTGAAGGTGTGCCAACTGGCAGTTTTTCACTCCAAAGGATTGCCAACATGCTGTTTTTCCCACCGAAGATGTGCCAATGGGCTGTTTGGCCTAATGAAGGTGTGCCAACGGGGTGTTTTTCCCACTAAAGGTGCCCACCAAATTGTTTTTCCCACCGAAGGTGCCTCACGGATTGTTTTTCCCATCGAAGGTGCCCAACAGACAGTTTTTCCCAGCTAAGGAGCCTAACGACTATGCCAACTTAGTAATTTACCCATCGAAAGTGTAGATCGATTGTGTCAACATGTTGATTTTCCCACCAAAGGTGTGCCAATGGGCTGGTTTTCCCACCGAAGATGCCTAGCAATTGTGCCAACGTGCTACTTTTCCCATCGAAGGTGTACCAACAGGTAGTTTTCCCACCGATGGATTTCCAATGTGTTGTTTTTCCCACCGAAGGTGTGCCAACAGGCTATCTTGCCTACTTAAGGTGAGCTAATGGGTTGTTTTCCTCACCGATGGTGCCCAACTGATTATTTTTCCTACCTAAGGTGCCTAGCGACCATGCCAACAGGCCGTTTTGTCCTCCTAAGGTACACCAACGGGCTGTTTTTCCCACAGAAGCTACCCCACGGATTGTTTTTCCAATCGAAGGCACCTAGCGACTTTGTCGATAGTCTATTTTACCTAGCGAAGGTGTGCCAAAGTGCTATTTTGCCTACCAAAGGTGTTCCAATGGAGTATTTTTCCACAAAATGTGCCCAACAGACTGTTTTTGCCTCCTAATGTGTAGGGAGACTATGCCAACGGTTTGTTTTTGTCACCGAATGTGTACCAACTAGTTGTTTCTCCCAATGAAGCTACCCCACGGACTGTTATTCCCACCGAAGGGGTGCCAATGGGCTGTGTTTCTCACCGAAGGTGCCAAACAGGCTATTTTGTCCACCGAAGGTACCTAACAACCGTGTCAACAAGCTATTTTTCCAATCGAATGTTTGCCACGACATGTTTTTCGCAACAAAGGTTCCTAACGATCGTGCCAATGGGCTGTTTTACCTATCTAAGGTGTGCTAGCAGGTTGTTTTGCCCACTAAAGATGTGCCAACGGGTTGTGATTCCCATCGAAGGTGTGCCAACAGGTTGTTTTTCCCATCGAAGGTGTGCCAACATACTGTTTTTCCCATCGAAGGTGGTAAACGAATTGTTTTTCCCACCAATGGTGCCTAGTGACCATGCCAACAGGCTATTTTGCCCATCAAAGGTGTGCCAATGGGTTGTGTTTCCCAGAGAGGGTGCCTAAATGGCTGTTTTTCACACCAAAGGTGCCTATAGACAGTGCCAATGTGTTGTTTTTCTAGTTGAAGGTGTGCCAATGGGCTGTTTTTTCCACTGAAGGTGCTTGGTAATGATGCCAATTAGCTATTCTTCCAATCAATGGTGTGCCGATGAGCTGTTTTTCCCACCAAGGAGTGCTAATATGTTGTTTTTCCCACTGAAGGTGTGCCAATGTACTGTTTTGCCTGCCAAAGGTGCCTAGAGACTATGCGAATGTGCTATTTTGCCCACTAAAGGCTCCTATCAACCATGCCAACGTGCTATATTTCCCACCAAAGGTGTGCCAATGAGTTATTTCTCCATCGAAGGTGCCTAGCGATCGTGCCAACGAACTATTTTTCCCATTGAAGGTCTTCTAACGAGCTACGTTTCCCACCAAAGGTGCCCAACGGGCTGTTTTTCCCATCGACATGCCAACGGGCTATTTTGTGCACCGGGGGTGTGCCCATGGGTTGTTATTCGCTCCGAAGGCACCCAACGGACTATTTTTCCCACCTAAGTTGCCTAACAGCCGTGCCAACAAGCTATTTTGGCCACCAAAAGTGCACCAACAGGCTGTTTCCCACTGAAGGTGACTTATGGACTGTATTTCCCATCGAAGGTAGCTAGTGACTTTGCTATTAGGCTGTTTTGCCTACCGAAGGTGTGCCAACTGGCCGTCTTGCCTACTCAAGGGGTACCAATGGGCTGTTTTTCCACTAATACTGCCCAATGGGTTGTTTTGCGACCTAAGGTGCCTAGCAACCATGCCAACAACCTATTTTTCCCACCAAAGATGCCCCACGGGCTATTTTGCCAACTGAAAGAACCTTATGACTTTTCCAACGAGCTATTTTGCCCACCAAAGGTGTGCCAATGGGCTGTGTTTGCCATCGAAGGAGCTCAATGGGCTATTTTGCCCAATAAAGGTGCCTAGCAACTGTAACAATAAGCTATTTTGCCCACCGAAGGTGTGCCAACTGATTTTTTGCCACAGACTATTTTCCCCATCAAAAGTGCCCAACAACCATGCCATCGTGCTATTTTACAGACCAAAGTTACGCAAACAGGCTATTTTGCTTACCAAAGGTGTGCCAACAGGCTATTTTACCTACCGAAGGTATGCCAACGACATGTTTTTCCCACCTACGATGCCTAACGACTATGCCAATGGGCTATTTTGGCCATCAAATGTGTGCCAACGGGCTGTTTCTCCCATCGAAGGTGCCCCAAGGACTATATTTCCAACCAAAGGCAGCTAGCAAATTTGCCAATGGGTTTTTTTATGCCAAAGGTGCCCAACTAACTATTTTTGCCACCTAAGGTGCCTAGCGACTGTGCCAATAGGCTATTTTTCACAACGAATGTTTGCCACATCATGTTTTCCCATCGAATGTGAGTAATGACTGTGCCAACGGGCTATTTTATCGACTGAAGGTGTGTCAAAGGGCTGTTTTGCCTATCGAAGGTGTGCTAATGGGTTGTTTTACCCACTTAAGGTGCTTAGGGACCATGACAACTTGCTATGACCGTCGAATGTGTGCTCCATGGACATTTTTCCCACCGAAGGCAGCTAGCAGCTTTCCAAACGGGCTATTTTGCCTACCAAATGTTCACCAACGAGCTGTGCTTCCCATCGAAGGTGTGCCAACGGGTTGGTTTTTTCCACCAAAGGTGTGCCAGTATGTTGTTTTTCCTAACGAAGGTGCCTAACAGATTGTTTTCCTAATGAAGGTGCCTAGTGATTGTGCCAATAAGCTATTTTGCCCACCGAAGGTGTGCCAACGAGCTGTGTTTCCCACCGGTCTATTTTTCACACCGAAGGTGCCTATTGACTGTGCCAACACGTTGTTTTTCCAACTAAAGGTGTGCCAATAGGCTGTTTTTCCCACTGAAGGTGCCCAACAATAATGCCAACGTGTTGTTTATCCCATCAAAGGTATGCCAATGGGCTGTTTTTCCCACCCAATGTGCGTCAATGTGTTGTTTTTCCCACCGAAGGTGCTTAACAGACTTTTTTTCCTACCGAAGGTGCCAAGTGACAGTGTCAACTGGCTATTTTACCCAACAAAGGTGTGCCAACGAGCTGAGTTTCCCACCGAGGGTGCCTAACGGTCTGTTTTCACACTGAAGGTGCCTATTGATTGTGCCAATGCGTTGTTTTTCCCACCAAAGGTGTACCAATAGGTTATTTTTCCTAATGAAGGTGCCTAGCGACCGTGCCAACGAGCTGTGTTTCCCATCAAAGGTGCCTAATGAGCTATTTTTCCCATCGAAGTTGCTTAGTGATCATGCCAATGGGCTATTTTGACCAACAAAGGTGTGCCAACGGGTTGTTTTGCCTACTGAAGGTATGCTAACGGGCTATTTTCCCACCGAAGGTGCCTAACGAACTGTTTGGCCACCTAAGGTGTGTAGCGACCATGCCAACGACCTATTTTCCCACTGAAGCTAACCCAAGGGTTGTTTTCCCCACCGAAAGCAACTAGTGACTTTTCCAACGGGCTGTTTTGCCCACCAAAGGTGGCTAGTGACTGTACCAATGGGCTATTTTGTTCGCCAAAGGAGTGCTAACTAATTGTTTGACCTCTTTAAGGTCTGCCAATGGGTTATTTCCCACCGAATGTCTGCCACTAACTATTTTCCCACTGAAGGTGCCTAAAAATCGTGTTAACGTGCTGTTTTGCTGACCAAAGTTGTGCTAATGGGCTATTTTGCCTACCAAAGGTGTGCCAACAGGCTATTTTACCTGCCGAAGGTGTGCCAACTCACCCTTTTTCCCTCCTAAGATGCTTAGCGACCATGTCATTGAGCTATTTTAGCCACCAAATTTGTGCCAACGGGCTATTTTTCCCATCAAAGATGCCCCACGGACTATATTTCCCACCGAAGGCAGTTAACGACTTTGCCAACGAGTTATTTTGCCCATCGAAGGTATGCCAACAGGTTGTCTTTCCCACCGAAGGTGTGCCAACAGGCTGTTTTACCTATCTAAGGTATGCCAACGTGCTGTTTTTCCAACCGAAGGTGCTCAACGGACATTTTTTCCAACCTAAGGAGTCTAGCGACAATGCCAAGATGCTATTTTACCCACCAAAGGTGCCTATCGACCATGCCAACATGTTATTTTTCCCACCAAAAATGTGCCAATGGGTTGGTTTTCCTACCGAAGGTGCCTAGTGATTGTGCCGATGTGTTGCTTTTCCTTTTGAAGGTGTGCCAACGGGTAGTTTTTCCCACCGAAGGATTGCCAAAGTGATGTTATTCTCGCCGAAGGTGGGCCAGTAGGTTGTTTTGTCTGCCAAAGGTGTGCTGACGGGATGTTTTTCCCACTTAAGGTACCCAACGGATTGTTTTCCCTACCTAAAGTGCCTGGCGACCTTGCCAATAGGCTATTTTGTCCACCAAAAGTGCACCAATGTGCTATTTTTCCCACCGAAACTGCCCCATGAACTTTTTTCCCATCAAAGGCACCTAGCAACTTTGCCAATGGGTTGTTTTGCTCACCAAACGTGTGCCAATAGACTGTTTTGTCTGCTGAAGGTGTGCCAATGCTTTGTTTTCCACCGATTGTGCCTAACGGACTATTTTTGCCACCTAATATGAGTAGTGACCGTGCCAATGGGTTATTTTGGTCACCGAATATGTGCCAACAGGCTGTTTTACCTACCGAAGCTACTCCACAGACTATTTTTCCCACTAAAAGCATATAGTGGCTTTGCCGAACAGCTAATTTGCCTATCAAAGGTGTGCCAACGGGCTGTGTTTTCCACTAAAGGTGCTCAACGGGCTACTTTGCCCACCGAAGGTGCCTAGCGACCATACTAACGAGCTATTTTTTCAACCGAATGTCTGCCACGATATATTTTTACCATCACAGGTGCCTAATGACCATATTAAGGAGCTATTTTACCCACTAAAGGTGTGCTAACAAGCTATTTTACCCATCAAAGGTGTGCATAAAGGCTGTTTTACCTACTGAAGGTGTGCCAACGAGTTGTTTTTCACACCTATAATGCCCAGTGATGATGCCAATGGGTTGGTTTTCACACCTACGTTAAGCGACTGTGCCAATATGCTAACGTGCTAATTTTCCCATTGAAGGTGAGTTAACGGGCAATTTTTTCCATAGTAGTTGTGCCATCGTGCTGTTTTTCCCATCAAAGGTGTGCCAACGGACTGTTATTCCCACCAAAGGTCCCTAATGACCATGTCAATAGGTTGTTTTGCCCACCAAAGGTGTTCCAACGGGTCGTGTTTCCCACTAAGGGTACCAACGGGCTATTTTTCACACCAAAGGTGCCTATCGACTATGCTAACTCACTATTTTTCCCACCGAAGGTGTGCCAATGAGCTATTTTTCCTACTGAAGGTGCCCAACAGTGATGCCAATGTGGCAACATGCTGCTTTTCCTAACAAAGGTGTGCCAATGATCCATTTTTCCACCCAAGATGTGCCAACGTATTGTTTTTCCCACCAAAGGTGTGCCAATGGGTTGTTTTTCCCATCGAAGGTGCCTAGCGATCATGCCAACTTGCTTTTTCCTCACCGAAGGTGTGCCAATGTGGTGTTTTTCCCACCGAAGGTGTGTCAAAGTGCTATTTTTCCCATCGAAGATTCCCAACAGACTGTTTTTTCCATCTAAAGTGCCTGGCTACTATGTTAGCGGGCGATTTATCCCACTGAAGGTCTTATCGACCATGTCGACATGCTATTTTTCCCCTGAAGGTGTGCCAACGAGCTGTGTTTCCCATCAAAAATACGCAATTAGCTATTTTGTCTACCGAAGGTGCCTAGTGACCTTACCAACGGGATGTTTTGTCTATTGAAGAAGTGCCAATAGGTTGTTTTCCTTCCTGAAGGTTGGTTAACGAGCTTTTTTTCTCACCGATTGTTCCCAAATAACTGTTTTTGCCACATAAGGTGCCTAGTTACCATGTCAACAGATTGTTTTTCCTACAAAATGTCCTCTATGGGATGTTTTTCCTAACGAAGGCGCTTAATGACTATGCCAATGGGCTATTTTGTCTATCGAAGGTGTACCAACTGGCTGATTTGTCGACTAAAAGTGTGCCAATAGGCTGTTCGACCTACCAAAGGTGTGCCAACGGGCTATTTTGCCCACCTAAGGTGCCTAGTGATCATGCCAACGGCCTATTTTGACTGTCTAATGTGTGCCCTATGGATTGTTTTTCCCAGTGAAGGCATCTAGTGACTTTGCCAAAGGGTTATTTTGGCCGCCGAAGGTGTGCCAACAGGCTGTGTTTCCCACCAAATATGTGCCAATAGGTTGCTTTCCCCCCGAAGGTGTGCCAACGTGTTGTTTTTCTAATCGAAAGTGCCCAACGGATTGTTTTTCCCATTGAAGGTTCCTAGTGACTGTGCCAATTGGCTTTTTTACCCACCGAAGGTGTGTCAACTGGCTGTGTTTCCCACCAAAGGTGTGCCAATGGGTTATTTTTCCTATCGATGGTGTGCTAATAGGTTGTTTTTCCATCAAATGTGCCTAAAGGACTATTTTTGTCACCTAATATGCATACCGATCGTGCCAACGGGTTATTTTTCTATCAAATGTGCACCAACTGGTAGTTTTTCCCATCAAAGCTACCCCGAACTATTTTTCCCACCGAAAGCACCTACCAACTTTGCCCACCGAAGGTGTGCCAACAGGTTGTGTTTCCCATCGAAGGCGCCCAATGGGCTATTTTAGCATGTGCCTAGTGATAGCACTAATGAGCTATTTTTCTAATCGAATGTCCATCATGGCATGTTTTTCCAACCGAAGGTTCCTAACAACATGTAAATGAGTTGTTTTTCCTACTAAAGGTGTGTCAACAGGTTGTTTTGCCTACCAAAGGTGTGCTAACGGGCTGTTTTCACACCTAAGATGCCTAGCAACCATGCCAACGGGCTATTTTAGCCACTGAATGTGTGCCAACAGGCTGTTTTTCCCACCGAAGGTGCCCTACGGACTGTTTTTCCCATTGAAGGCAGTCAGTGAAGTTGTTAACGGGCTATGTTTCCTACCAAGGTGTGCTAACATGTTATTTTTCTCACTGAAGTTGTACCGATGGGCTGTTTTTCCCACTGAAGGTGCTTAGCGACTACGCCAATTTGTTATTTTTCCCACTGAAGGTGCCTATCGACTATCCCAACGTGCTGTTCTTCCCACTAAAGGTGTTCCAATGGGTTATTTTTCCCATCGAATGTTCCTAGCGATCGTGCCAACTAGCTATTTTGCACATCGAAGGTGTGCCAACGAGTTGTGATTCCCACCAAACATACCCAACGGGCTATTTTTCCCGTTGAAGTTGCTTAACGATCGCATAAATAGGCTATTTTGACCCCTGAAGGTGTGTCAACGAGCTATTTTGTCGATCATTACCCACCAAAGGTGCATCAACGAGCTGTTTTACCGACTAATGGTGTGCCAATAGGCTGTTTTACCTACCAACGATGTGCCAGCAGGCTATTTTGGAGACCGAATGTGTAAAAACAAGATGTTTTCTCCACTAAATGTGGCCCACGGACTGTTTTTCTTACATAAGGAAGCTAGTGACTTTGTCAACAGGCTATTTTGCCCATCGAAGGCGTGTATATTGGCTGTGTTTCCCACCAAAGGTGTGCCAACAGGCTGTTTTCCTATCTAAGGTGTGCGAACGTGTTGTTTTTCCCACCGAAATAGCCCAACGAACTGTTTTTCCCTTCAAAGGTGCCTACTGACTGAGTCAACAGGTTGTTTTGCGCACCGAAGGTGTGACAACGCACTGAATTTCACACCGAGGGTACCCAATGGGCTGTTTTTCACACCCAAGGTGTGCCAACGTCCTGTTTTTCTCACCGAAGGTGTGCCAATAGGCTGTTTTCCCATTGAAGGAACCTAGTGACCGTGCCAATGTGTTGTTTTTCCCAGCAAAGGTGATCCAATAAGTTATTTTTCCCATTGAAGGTGCTTAACGACAGTGCCAATGAGCTATTTTGCCCATCGAAGGTGTGCCAATGAGCTATGTTTCCTACTAAAGGTGCCCAACGGACTATTTTTCCCATCAAAGTTGCTTAGCAATCGTGCAACGGGTTGTTTTGTGCACTGAAGACGTGCCAATTGGCTGTTTTACCCACCAAAGGTTTGCCAATAGGCTCTTTTGCCTACGAAAGATATGCCAACGAGTTGTTTTTACCACTGAGTATGCCTAGAGATCGTGCCAACGAGCTGTATTGCCTACCGGCGGTGTGCCAAAGGATTGTTTTTCCCACCGAATGTGCCCAACAGAATGTTTTTCCCACCTAAGGTGCCTAGTGACTATGCCAATGAGCTGTTTTGGCGATTGAAAGTGCACCAACTGGTTGTTTTTCCGACCGAAGGTAATCTATGGACTGCTTTTCCCGTCAAATGTAGCTAGCAACTTTGCCAATGGGCAGTTTTGCCCACCAAAGGTGTACTGACGGGTTATTTTGCCTATCGATGGTGCCTAACGACTGTGTCAACAGGCAATTTTTCCCATCAAAGATCTGCCAAAGGATTGTGTTTGCTACCGAACGTGCCCAACGAGCTATTTTTCACACCGAAGGTGTTTAGCGACTGTGCCAAGGGGCTATTTTGTGTTGGATCGCGTATGGACAAAGTATTTACAATACCCTGCGGAAGAGACCATAACACAACACAATGTACAACCGAAAACATATAGGATGCGCAAAAATACCTTTTTGATACGGATTGGTGGTTGTTTTTCAGATTCATAGACACTGCTACACATGAATGTCCTCTACCGGTATCCACACGAGTATGCAGGATCTGGGCTGCGTCTATCGTGTGCTAGGACGTCCTGAAACTCTTTCGAATGCTGCACGTACTTCTCTCTGATGGTGGCTAGGGTTTTGTATAATAATGGTGTCTCTTTATGAGACCTAAGTTTCTCTATTTATAGAGAAAACCTAATTCCATTAAAGCCCAATAAGTTTC
>JAOTAY010053908.1:0-19471 GCA_025629805.1 Erythroxylum baracoense | reverse complement strand
GCAAATGGGTTTCATGATGTTGTTCAAGTTAGCAAGGTTCCTATTTTGTTGGTTCCACAAACCCTGCTCCAATCACTTTGAATTCAAGACGAGGACACTATTTCCTCTATAACTATAACTGCGGTTGCACTGTTGATCAAATCCTGTTAACGTGCCAACATCTGCCACAACAGCTCCTTCATCATCATCATCGTCTGCCCCATCTAAAATCATTAACGACTTACACAATTGGACCATCCCTACACTCTAGCTACTTTTTGCTAATATTTTTGTTGCCCCTGCACTCTAGCTACTTTTTGCTAATATTAATGTTTTAGCAATACCCGTTTTGTTTTGATTCTTAAAAGTATAGAAAAATAATATTGTTAGTTTTCTTGATATTTTAAGAGGGATGTTTGTTCCACATCGGCCATTAATGGGTGTGTTTATTTTCTGTTCTTTTTCCCTGTTTGTTTCTAATATGGAAATGGAGAAATATGTATCGATTCATCCTCTCCAGAACTCTTTAAAATAAGCCAAAATGCCAAAATTTGACATCATATTCATGGCACAAACGTTAAATTATATTATTTCCCTGTTTTTCAATTGTTGCGTAAAGTAGAAGATTTTCAACTTATCTTCCCTTCTTTCTTTCCCTGGATATTACTTCATTTTTTTAGGAATGGGTGAGAAATAAACATGTAATTGACTCAATGAGAAAAATGAAGTTGTGTTGGAGCTTTTAAGAAATCCAACTCCACTCTCGTTGAAGCAGGTGGGGGTTTTGTGTATTTTCACTGTTAATTTTCTTTCATAGGTCAAGTTTAAAGTTTTCTATATTTCTGCCTCATTTCTCCATCATAATTATGAATACTTCCTTTTCAATTTGATGTTTGATGTCAATTTTTTTATTTGCAATCCAAATGCTCAATTTCAGATAAAAGCCTATCATGTTTCTATTATCTCTATCTTCAAGATTATATTATTACTGGAGGTAATAGCTATTTCCATTAACGTTATATTCTACGTAATCATAGGAGATATTCTACAATGATGCTTGTGTTGGACAGTTTTTGAGAGATAAAGGTGATAACGTGAAGAAGGCTACAAAGAGTTTAAAGGCTTTCCTTTTTTGGAGAGATAACATAGTGATTGGTATTATAACAAAAAAATCCATTATCATATGATTACTAGCACCAAATTTTGTAGATAAGTTTTTTCTTACCCTTTTCCAGCTACTTCTCAAACTTTTGTTTTTCTTAATCATTCATTTTCCTTTTTGTTCCATTAGCCATGAGTTCAAAATAAAGAACAAACATTAGCTTATAATTTATCAATCGCTCTATTTTTTGGTTACTTTTTGTTTATCTAATTCTTGTTTTTGAAATGCAGAAAACATTATGGCAGACAAATTTCCTACTGAGCTTTGCAGAAGGAGTCACCTATATAGCATTCACAATGAAGAATCAAGACCTATTTTGGTTACCATCTAATCCACTATTTCCCTCTTATATCACTCTCTTCATTTTTTCTCGCTGAAGGAAAAAAAGAAACAGTACTTTGCATTTGTTACATATATACTTCTTCGAAGGCTTTACTATTCCTTTATCCCCATCGGTTACAGAATTTTCATGTTAAACAAGACTATCGGAAGTTCCATTCACAAAAGCTGTTATATACTTCTTCGAAGCCTTTACTAATTCCTTTATCCCCATCAGTTACAGATTTTTCATGTTAAACAAGACTATCGGAAGTTCCATTCATAAACGCTACTAGTGACTTTATCAACTTTTAGATCCTACCTCCATTTCCATTTCTTTTTGCTTCTTAATTCATTATATCAAAATTTTGTCTTTTGCTTTATTTTTTACAGATTTACACGCTTGTTTACTTTAGAGGTGGTCATTTTAACCATACCAAGAAATGATGAACAATTTGTACAAGTCTCTAATGTAAGTATGTCCATTTCTTCAAAATTTTTGTTAATAACTTATAAAAATTTAGGGACATGTAACACTTTTTGTCCTGGTGAAAATGCATAAGCTTAAACTAGGAGCTCAGTTATATTACTATGCTATGTCTGAAACGTCTCTTCATGTCACGTCTTCATTGTTCCATTATTGCACGTGAAAGAGTTAATGTTCTACTCGATGAATTTCATTTTGTACAAATTTTAACCTTTGGATGTTATAAAAGTGACCTTCTTGCTTGATTTACACATAAATGTTCTACTCGATGAATTGTTAGAACAATAGTTTGCATAGCAATTGCACATTTTTAATATGCTCAATTGGATCATAGTGACAGAAAATCATCTTTTTGTTTCTTCTAAAGTTGTATTCACCTCCGTAGCATATTGCACTCATATATAGCCAATTACTGACCTCTATCTTGACCTTTTCAAATCTTTACATTCATAAAATATGTTGTGTCCATAATATAATTAATATTATTACCTAATTCTTGATTTCTTGAAAACCTTATAATTGGATTTAAATTAATCGGTGGGTGTGGGTGTAGCACTAGCATTTGTTTTCTTATAGTTTGTTCATCTTACCTTCTCAGGCTTCTTTAAGTCTGCCTCAACTTTTATGAATCTTCTCCTGTTAACACTGAGAATTGTGGGAGAGTACTACCTATGCAGGCTTCACAAGGCTTTTGTAATCGACCCACCATCTCTATTTTCTTATCTATGAAAGGTAAAATTCAAATTTATCTTGCTAATTATTCGATCTTTTAATGTCATGTCTTGTTCTATACCTCAAATAACTCAAACTCTTTCACTTGTAGGACCTACAAGAGGCTATTACTATTGACCTACCCTCGTTCCTTTCTTTACCTTTTTTTGTTAATTTTCTATAGTGAGGTCTTCTACTAACTCATAAAGCAAATGTTGCTTGCTTAATAATTATGGAATGTGAATTATTGCAAGGTATCCAACCATTTGTTGAGCTACCGACAGTCACAATGGTGCTTTCTTCACTAAACTTTAAAGAATCATTAGAATTTTATGATTTTCACAGTAACTCACGAGTCTCTTCCCTCCGATTTGAGCCTTCATCGATCAAACTAACAACCAAAGATGGCTCATGCTCATCTTCAAGGTTTTCATTTGTTATGTTGGAACGTTTTAACTCACTCAAACTATGGTACCTTACCTTGACCGACCTGATTGCTATGAAAATGCAGGTCACCAGTAAATCTCCTTTAGGCTCTCCACTCAATGCAGGGTCCACCTCCTTCGCATCATCAATTGCTACAACATCATGTCAAAGCATCATCGATTGCTACAACATCATGTCAAAGCATCAACGGTTACACAAGGCCTATCAACAAAAGTTTGTTCATCTCAACTCTGATGCCTTACCATGTGACCACAAGTGAGATAGTTAAAATTAGTCAACTGCAAACTCTATAGCCTTCTTTCCTGCGATCACTAGCCATGTTTTTCAAAAAGAATTACAAGATTGATAAGGCTCGTTAGTCATTCTTATTATTCCTGAGATTATACAAAAGGCCCTATGATGAAATCCTTTACAGGTCAAAAATGAGTCCCCCACTTGGTGGTCTCATCTTTATCGTTCCACCTCATCTCAATTGACACCAGGTGTCGATATCACAAGGGGTCTAATCCAAAAGTTTAGACCATTAGCAACCAAAAACTTCATTATGATTTGAGATACAACAAAAAGAAAAGCTTCTTTTATATTTTCCACTGATTTAGTAACTTGCAGGTCTTTTGATTAAGTTTGTCAGGAGGACTAAAAAAATAATACTCATGCATACGATAAGTAGCAAAAAGTGATTTAAAATTAAGTTTGAAATTAAAATTACGATTACACATAAAAATTAAGGTAATTAACTACTCTTCACTAGAAATTAAGCCCTACAATGTTAAGTTTGAATTAATAGAAGATGATTTGCCTACACAATCATTTGTGTGTCAAAGAAATAACCATTGAGAGAAGATTGAAAGGAAATGATAGAATGCACTCATTTTTTAATAAAATTTCTAATCATTTCAATTAGTTTTTTAAAATGGAATTCGTTTCAAATTTTATTTAATTCAACATTCATCTGTTGAATTCGAGTTTACGTACGTATTTTTTATTAATTACATAGACATAAGTGAATCTTGTTGGAACTTATATATGCTATCTAATAGCTTAAAACCCTAGAGACATGTTTGTTCGGACCAAAATAAAAATAGCTTCTCCGTAAGGATGAGTCGTCCTTTTCTTTACATATTCTGCACAGGAGGATCTTCGACCTTATTTTATAAATCTTCTTATATGAATTAAATCTGCTGAACATGATCGTAATCTAATAAGGGAGAATTTCAACATCATAGTAATGATTTTGTAGGTAAAAATAATATTTTATTCCTTTTTTACATAAAATGTTGTTAATTTTGTTAAAGAAAAGGTTTACTTAGCAAGGGTTAATATAAAAAATAAAATTTACTTAAATTTGTAATATTAACTCAAATTTTAAAAAGTGACACTAAAGTACCCTAACTTTTAATTTTTAGGAAAATTATCCAATATTAAATTTTTTGTTAATATAAATAACATAATGAGTTACTTTAGATTAGCATTTTTGTTAAATGGCTACTATAAGCATCGGAAACAACCTCTCTATCAAGTAGGGATAAAATTGTATACTACTAGATCTCTCAAAATCTCACACTTCAGTAGGACTCCTACTGAGTGTTACTGTTGATGTCGTTAAATACTACAATATGTCATATATTGTATTTTTACTACTTATAAAATTTATTATTTAATAAAAAATATCAAACACCTTTAAAAATTTGTGCATTCCTTAATATGTTTTACTTCATAATTACTTTATATATTAAACTTTTTAAAGTTCTTATAGCTTTTAAATGTAATAAAATATAATTAATTAATTCAAATAGTATTTATTGATTGACTAATTAAATATAATAAATTGATTGATTGGTAAAATATAGTTAACACATATATAAAATATAATTAATTAATAATATAATTAAAATATAATTAATTGATTAATTAATTAAAATTATGGCAATAGTACAACATTTATTGTAAGTGTTATGGATAGTGAAGTTGGGAAGAACAAATGTAATTGGACCGTTTAAGAAAGTCAAGATAAAAAATAGATATGGAAGAGTCAGTTAATTTGTTTAACAAAAGAAAATTATGTATGAGAGAACTACAAACTTCCCTACTTAACCAACACTTTTTATCAATCTTTGACTCTTGAAATTATTTTAAACCCTAAATAATATGAAAAGTTCAGATTAAAGCCTTTAAAATCTTAAAATACAATATAAATTATAATTGGATAATTGAAACCCAGAAAACAATGAGCCCTATAGTTCATCTAGGGTTCTTAAAATAAGGTTTGTGACTGCCGAACGAGAAACCCCTAAAAGACCCAACATACTATGCTATTGCGATTTCTGGTGAGGGAATAAGCACATAATGTTGTCGTGGGGCTTCAAATTGGTAGCTTGAAAATGTTTGTTTGTGGTTTTCTGTGTTGGTATTGCACAAGTCTTGGAGAAGGCTCGATGGGTATATTTTATGGCTATTGTGATTGGAGATTTTGTTTGTGGATTCTGGATATAGTTAAGGGAGGATGACATTTTTGGCCCTCAAGGCAATTTTGTCAATTTTCCATACAGTGGAAAATTATTAATTGTAATTTGATTTTTTAATAAATTATCAGTTAAGTTATGTAATTTCATACAGACAAAGATAATAAAGTGGCCCAATAAATGATCTAAATCAATGGGTCAAAGTTTGGGTGAAAAATGGATCCTTTTTAGTGTGGACCTGATCCATATCAGCCTCGTGATGGGAAAACCCGATATTGAAGCTATATAAATAGGTTAAGGTCTCCTGCAGTTGCTCAAATCAATCGTAAGCATAAAGAATCTCTGACCTATTAAGAGTGCATACGTATTGAGAAAGGTCTCGGTGATGGATTCCCTCGAAGATGGCAGTAGATTTAGGATCATTTCAGCTTCGAAAAGCTCGTTTGAAGTTTTAGAACCGAAATCAGGTATTTTCTGTATTTCTTCATTTTTCCCCTTTTAGGTTCGATCTAGGATACATAAATAAGGTATCGTTATGTATTACACGTGGTATCAGGGTGGTGGTGTGATTGGGTAGTTAAAAATGGAGATTTTTTGGTTTTTCGCTCCATAAGGCTTTTGAAGAGTTAACTTCTGTTTCTTAGTTTTTTCTTGTTTTTTACTGCATGAAAGTATTATACATATGTTTAGCCTTGAGAAATGAGTTGAAAACGAGCCCAGGAAGACAGTAAAAGAACCCAAAAGTGGCCAAAAATTGCCATTTTTTGGCGAGGGTTGCGTCACCATGCGTCTAAGAGTGAACAATACCGTCGGGGAGTAGACAAACACGAGGCATGATTTCAAACAGATGCGTGTCCGGTGCGTGCGATGCACGGCCCAATGATGGTGGGCGTGTCTGGCACTTTTGTAGCATAGACACGGGGACGACTTCAACCCGTATGGACAGATGTACAGTACAAAAAAAATTCAGATTTCTTATAAGGGTGATCCGGGGTGTTTTGGGTCAATTTCCAAGTTCGCGAAATTTATGAAGTGAAATTTTCCATTTTTCTTGATTTATTACATTAGTAATAAATTAAAGTTTAACTCCAGAAAAAGGAATTAAGGTATTTTGAATTCGATTTCGAGTGAATTTTCATGCTTTGGACATCACATGAGGGAGATACTTCAAGTTTTCGTGTCTCAAGTCTCACATTTAGTGTTCGGCATCGCATGATTATTAATCGAAAAAAGGGATTAAGAAGTTTTGAAGCCTTTTTTGAGTGAATTTTCGTGCAACGAACGTGCCATAAGGGAGATACATGAGATTCTTGTGTCTCGAGCGGTTAGTTCAGTATCAAGTAATGCACGATAGTCACTCTACTAAGATTTTTCTTTTACGAAAATCTCAAATGAAGTTTTCAGAGAATGTCTTTAGCACAGGTGCGTGACAATGATACTATACATTTGGGTTTTTGCATTTATTAAAGGTACATTGTCATATACCATATTCTCATAAAGAATGTGAGGATAACATAAAGTTATATCCCTTGTGTTGGTGGACGTTCTGGAATACTGATGAGAATGTAGTCACCAAAGTGGCCTTTCAAGTCAATATTTTGGATTGTTCTATTTATATGTTGGAGGATGTCTCTAGCTTTATGTTTGGTTATCCTGCCCAAAGGTGTTGGCCTTACATAACATTTTGAGATGATCATAAAGGTATTAGATGAAGGAAAGCTATTGCTTAAATGCTTTATTCACCCAAAAGTGGTAGTGTCGTCAGAGTTGATGGTTTGTACTCTGATCGCTTTTTATGTGGAAATCTAATTGCTTATATTATGTATTCTACCCAAAGGTATTTCATAATATGTGTGATCAGATTTTCAGGAAAGATACTGTTTAATGGATTTTCGTATCGCTGTTATCCTACATTTGTGCTGATCTAATTGAAGTTACTATAAAGTCACCTTTTCGGTCAATAAAATTAGTGTCATCATTGAAACCCTGACCAGTTTCAATACAAAGAAGTGAACAGAGGATGTATTGAATGCTATGGAAATAGTTGAGGTTAATATAGTCATATAGGTACATACGCCATCTCCACCTACATTCATAAGCTCAAAAGCTCATAAAGCAGCCTATGAAGCCCAGGATCGGTCTGACAGATTATATCTGATGACCATTAAGAGATCCACACCTAAAGATCTGCTTAGTGAACTTCCAGAAATAGACATAGCATAGTAATTTCTTGGAAATGTCTCCTAGAGGTACATAGTCTCATCTAGTGTTAAGACAAGTTCCTTGAATAAAGAATTATTCTCTATAAGGTATATAGGAGAAGGGGGAGTAAAGGAGTATATTCTTCTTCCTAATGTCTTCATAATTCAACATACTCTTAATACACTCTCTTCAGAGTTAAAGTAATCTGGTGATGACATATTATTCACAAGATGAGGAATGAGACTTCAATGCCTTGATTGCCCATTACATTGCTAAGGAGGAGAAACTTAAGATTGTCACTCCTACAACCCTCGAAGTAACTAAATGGAAGGTAAAGATGAAGTACACTAAAATCAAAGGTAGAAAAACAATCTTATCTACATGCTGATGTGGAGAAGATTAAATTTTATTGAATTTTAATTAATTTTTTGAATTATTATTATTATTAAAAAAATTAATTAATATTTTTATCCTCCAAAAATACTAAATATGTTTAATCTCACTAAAAAATTATATTTGTCAAAATTGAGGTCCTTTATTTTCTCTTGTACTTTAACTGAAATTTTTTGAATAATTATTGTTAAAAACTAATTATTATTTTTATCATTAACTTGTTTAATAAATTGAATTACTACTTACTATATATAAATAATTTTGCTTAAGATAATTTGAGCATGTGTTAAAAAATGATATCTAAATTATAAAGAATTATGTTTAAAGGACGTTGAAAAAGTTATAATAAATTTAAAATCCATTCTATTGACTTTCTTTAAGCATAATTGAACTTTTATGATTAATTTTTACCTTATTATTATTTTAAATTTTATGTTAGATTCAATCTAAATTTAAATTATTATTTATTATATATTTAAAAATTTTGGTTTTATTATTATTTTAAATTTTGTGCTAGATTCAATCCTTCCTCCCAGCCGCCATCCTCACTCTTACTACCACCTTGTCAGCAGAGGATAGAGAGTTGTTGGCCTATCTCTTATCTTCCTTAGCCTGCAACACTTTTCATAACAACACTATAGAACAATATCATCATCGCTTCTCCACAAGTCCACTACTCATAGCACTCCAAAGACCATAGTTCGTAGGAAGATTGGCAATGACCATCCTCCGTTGCTCTACTGCGACTGTTTCAAGTGCTATATGAGCTACTGGGATTGGTGGGACTCGTCTCCCAACTGTCACCTCATACACATCGATGCTTTTAAGGATAGTTTGTCGACATAGAGAACAGACGGATGCTCAGTCTAAACTTATTCTATATTAACTCTTTGGTTAATAAATCTTCGTAGTTTTTGCTTAAATTTTAAGCGATTCAGTCACTTAAATATAACTGTCATGCCTGTGCTATAAGTGTCATGGACATGACACAAATCACAGGCATGACATTCTGTGAGTCCTTTTTATTTTTTATTTTTATCATTTTACTTTTAATTTTACTAATATTATTCTAAGAAAATTAAATTAAATTAAATTTTAATTTAAATTATGCTATCATTAATTTTATAAAAATTTAAATTTAAAATAAGAAAAAATAAAATATAAAAAATTGGTTTGTGTCACAAGCGTGACACTTTAGTCACACCTATGACACATTTTTCTTTTTTATTATTTAAATTTTAGTTTTTTAAATAAAATTTATAAGATAAAAATTTAAATTTTAAATATTGATGCAGGTTAGTGCTAGGTAATAGCATCGAAATTTTGGATGACGACACGTTGGGGAATCTAGGACTTTTGGGTGAGATTATGGTTGGAGACATGACAAAGGATGGTGGTGGTATGCTGTCTATGTTCCAGTAGTTTTGTGTGTTTCATTGATGCGACTTGTTCTTTGTAAAGGTTTTTAACTCTTCTGTTTTTATTTTGAAGGAAAGCTGATATTATTAATTTCTACTTATTTTCACTGATTTTTTCCACTCATTAGTTTGTAAAGAGTTTGAAGTAATTAAGAGCATTAGATTATGATAGACTGGTAATAATCTTTGGCAGGGTGGGGGAGAACCTGAGGTCTTTGGATCACCAATAGAAAAAGCTATTCTAGTATGGGCATTCAAAGTTTATTCCATGCTGTTTTAAGCTGCTCACTTCTTTAGGGGTAATACTTAAACTGTTGATATTCAGTTTTCCTTGGTTGCAGCTGGGAATGAATTTTGACACTATCATCTCTCAATCTACCATTATCCTTGTATTCCTTTTCAACTCAGAAAAAAGAGAGGCGTTGTTGCAATAAAATGGGTAACGTGGTCATACTCACAAAATGCAATGGTGATCTAATAGTAAACAATATCATATTCTAATTAGGCACAATTATTTTTGCAATTAATATATCCAAAATTTGACATATAAGTTTATTATACTTGGGATTTGCCTAAATAATCATTTACAATTGATATAGTTATGACTGGTATATAAAGCATTGCTTTCACATTTCAAATTATGATGTGTGATTGATTCAGAGATCTATCTTGCAGCCTGACTCTCAAGTGCAATTATATTGGAAAGGGGCCGCTGAAATTGTCCTGGCCTTGAGTGAAAAATACATTGATGCAAATGATAACTTAGAACTTATGCATGAAGAAAAGGTTAGTGAGAATGTTTACCTTTTGTCATGGGAACTATTCAATGTTTCCTTTTATGAAAATTTGGTTACAGTGGTCCTTTTTTAAGAAATCTATAGAAGATATGGTTTCTATAAGTTTATGATGCATAGCTATCGCATATAGGCCTTATGAATGCATAAAATTCCAGTTAGTGAAAAAAAATTTCTTAATTGATCAATGTCCAATGTTCAGTTTCGCAAATGGGTTTCATGATGATGTTCAAGTTAGCAAGGTTCCTATTCTATTGGTTCCACAAACCCTGCTCTAATCATTCTGAATCCAAGACGAGGGCACTATTTCCTCTGTAATTTCAACTGCGGTTGGACTGTTGTTCAAATCCTGTTAGCGTCCCAACATCTGGCTCAACACCTGCTTCATCATCATCATCGCCTGCCCCATCTGAAATCATTAACAACTTACACTATTGGACCATCCCCACACTCTAACTACTTGTTGCTAATATTTTTGTTGCCCTATACTCTAGCTACTTTTTGCTAATATTATTGTTTTAGCAATATCAGTTTCGTTTTGATTCTTAAAAGTATAGAAAAATAATATTTTTAGTTTTCTTGATATTTTAAGAGGGATATTTGTTCCACATTGGCCATCGATGGGTTTGTTTATTTTCTGTTCTTTCCCCTATTTGTTTCTAATATGAAAAAGGAGAAATATGTATCAATTCATCCTCTCCAAAACTCTTTAAAGTAAGCCAAAATTCCAAAATTTGACATCATATTCATGGCACAAATGTTAAACTATATTATTTCCCCTGTTTTCAATTGTTGCATAAAGTAGAAGATTTCCAACTTATCTTCCCTTCTTTCTTTCCCTTCATATTACTTCATTTTTTTGGAATGGCCAAGAAATAAACATGTAATCGACTCAATAAGAAAATGAAGTTGTGCTGGAGCTTCTAAGAAAATCAACTTCTCTCTCGTTGAAGCAGGTGGGGGTTTTGTGTATTGTCACTGTTAATTTTCCTTTATAGGTCAAGTTTACAGTTTTTTGTATTTTTGCCTCATTCCTCCATCATAATTATGAATACTTCCTTTTCAATTTGATGTTTGATGTCAAGTTTTTTTATTTGCAATCCAAATGTTCAATTTCAGATAAAAGCCTATCATGCTTCTATTGTCTCTATCTTCAAGATTATATTATTACTGGAGGGAATAGTTATTGCCATTAACGTTATGTTCTACCTAATCAGAGTAGTTATTTTGCAATAATGCTTGTGTTGGACGGTTTTTGAGAGCTAAAGGTGATAACGTGAAGAAGGCTGCAAAGAGTTTAAAGGCTTGCGTTTTTTTTAGAGATAACATAGTGATTGATATTGTGACAAAAACCTCCATTATCATATGATTACAACCACAAAATTTTGTAGATAAGTTTTTTCTGTCCCTTTTCCTGATACTTTTCAATCTTTAGTTTTCCATGATCATTCATTTTCCTTTTTGTTCCGTTAGCCACGAGTTCAAAATAAAGAACGAACGTTAGCTCATAACTTATCAATCGCTCTATTTTTTGGTTACTTTTTGTTTGTCTAATTCTTGTTTTTGAAATGCAGAAAACTTTATGGCAGACAAATTTTCTGCTGAGCTTTACAGAGGGAGTCAACTATATAGTCAGTCACAATTAAGAATTAAGAATATGGACTTATTTCTTACTGGATTTTTGTGTTTTTATGATGTTTCTCTTACAAAATTTCATACTGTACCAATTTTAACCTTTGGATGTTATAAAAGTGACCTTCTTGCTTGATTACACATAAATGTTCTACTTGACAAATTGTTAGAACAATAGTTTGCATAGCAAATTTCACGTTTTTAATATGCTCAATTGGATCATAGTGACATAAAATAATCTTTTTTGTTTCTTATAAAGATGTATTCACCTCAGTAGCATATTGCACTCATATATAGTCCATTATTGACCTTTATCTTGAACTTTTCAAATCTTTACATTCATAAAATATGTTGTGTTCATAATACAATTAATATTATTGCCTAATTTCTTGATTTCTTAAAAACCTTATAATTAGATTTAAATTAATAAATTGGTGTGGGTATAGCACTGGCATTTGTTTTTTTATAGTTTGTTCATCTTACCTTCTCAGGCTTCTTTAGGTCTGCTTCAACTTTTACGAATCTTCTCCTACTAACCCTGAGAATTGTGGGAGAGTACTACCTATGTAGGCTTTACAAGGCTTTTGTAATCGACCCACCATCTCTATTTTCTTATCTATAGAAGGTAAAATTCAAATTTATCTTGCTAATTCTTCGATCTTTTAATGTCATGTCTTGTTCTCTACCACAAATGACTCAAACTCTTTCACTTGTAGGACCTACAACGGGCTATTACTGTTTACCTAATCTCATTCCTTTCTTTACCTTTTTTTTGTTAATTTTCTATAGTGAGGTCTTTTGCTAACTCATAAGTCAAATGTTGCTTGCTTAATAATTATGGAATGTGAATTATTACAGGGTATCCAACCATTTGTTTAGCATTAATGTGCACAATGGTGCTATCTTCACTAGACTTTGAAGAATCATTTGAATTCTATGATTTTCGTAGTAACTCACGAGTCTCTTCCCTTTGATTTGAGCCTTCATCGATCAAACCAATAACCAAGGATGGCTCATGCTCATCTTCAAGGTTTTCATTTGTTGTGTCTGAATGTTTTAACTCACTCAAACTATGGTATCTTACCTTGACCGACCAGTAAATCTCCTTTAGGCTTTTTACTCAATACAGGGTCCATCTCTTTCGCATCGTCGATTGCTACAGAATCACGTTGAAGCATCATCGATTGCTACAACATCACATCGAAGCATTAACAGTTACACAAGGCCTATCAACAAAAGCTTGTTCCCTTTGACTCCGATGCTGCACTATGTGACTACAAGTGAGCCAGTTAGAAGTAGCCAACTGTAGACTCCATGACCTTCTTTCCTCTAATCACTAGCCATGTTTTTCAAAAAGAACTTCAAGACTGACAAGGCTCATCAGTCTTTCTTATTATTCCTAAGATTCTACAAAAGGCCCTACGACGAAATCCTTTATAGGTCAAAAATGTCTCCCTCACTTCGTGGTCTCGTCTCTATTGTACCACCTCTTCTTAAGCGACACTAGGTGTCGATATCACAAAGATTCTAATCTAAGAGTTTAGACCATTAGCAGCTAAAAACTTCATTATGATTTGAGATTCAACAAAGAAGAAAAGCTTCTTTTATGTTTTCCGCTGATTTGGTAACTTGCAGGTCTTTTGGTTAAGTTTGTCAGGAGGGCTAAAAAAATAATACTCATGCATATGATAAGTCGCAGAAAGTGATTTAAAATCAATTTTAAAATTTAAATTTAAATTGCACATAAAAATTAAGGTAATTAAATACTCTTAACTCGATATTAAGGCCTACAACGCTATGTTTGAATTAACAGAAGATCATTTGCCTGCACAATCATTTGTATGCCAAAGAAATAATCGTTGATAGAGGATTGAAAGGAAATGATAGAACGCCCTCATTTTTTAATAAAATTTTGAATCGTTTCAGTTAGTTTTTTAAATTGGAATTTGTTTCAAAATTTATTTAATTCAAAATTAATCTATTAAATTCGAGTTTACGTGTATACTGCTTATTAATTACGTAGACATAAGTGAATCTTCTCCGTAAGGATGAGCCATCCTTTTCTTTAAATATTCTTCGCAGGAGGATCTTCAACCTTATTTAACAAATCTTCTTATACGAATTAAATCTACTAAACATGATCGTAATCTAATAATAACGGAGAATTTTAGCAACATCATAGTAATGATTTTGTAGGTAAAAAGAATATTTTATTCCTTTTTTACATAAAAAGTAGTTAATTTTGTTAAAAAAAGGTTTATTTACATGTAAGGGTTAATATAAAAAATAAATTTTACTTAATTTTGTGATATTAACTCAAAATTTAAAAAGTGACGCTAACGTACCCTAACTTTTAATTTTGGGAAAATTTTCCAATATTAGATTTTTTGTTAGTATAAATAACATAATGAGTTATGTCATATTAGTATTTTTGTTAAGTGACTACTATAATCATCAGAAACAACCTCTTTATCAGGTAGGGATAAAGTTGTGTATTACTGGACATCTCAAAATCTCGCACTTCAGTAAGACTCCTACTGAGTATTATTGTTAGTGTCGTTAACTACTACATTATGTCATATATTGTACTTTTACTACTTATAAAATTTATTATCCAATAAATAAAAAGATCAATCACCTTTAAAAATTTGTGCATTCCTTAATATGTTTTACTTCATAATTGTTTTATATAGTAAACTTTTTAAAGTTCTTATAGCTTTTAAATATAATAAAATATATTTAATTCAAATAGTATTTATTGATTGACCAATTAAAATATAATAAATTGATTGATTGGTAAAAATATAGTTAACACATATATAAAATATAATTAATTAATAATGTAATTAAAATATAATTAATTAATTAAAATTATGGCAATAGTTCAACATTTATTGTAAGTGTTTATGGATAGTGAAGTTAGGAAGAACAAATGTAACTGAACCGTTTAAGAAAATCAAGATAAAAAATAGATACGAAAAAGCCAGTTAATTTGTTTAACAGAAGAAGATTATGTATGTAGAGAACTACAAACTCCCCTACTTAACCAACACTTTTTATGTAACATTCTGTTACCCATATTAAGGCTAGAATAGTAAATATGAGAGATTAGAAAATGCATTTCATGTTCATGCATAATATGACAAACACATACATGTGAATATAGGTATTTTTGCACATGAAAATGATTGTACATGCATTCATTGACATTTTGGGTATAATTGATTTATATATGTGGAATGTGATTTTATTGAGAATTGTGGTTTCTTTTGTATTGAAAATTGATTTGGAGAGTGTATTTTTTTATTTAGAATTTTTGGGGAATTTTAGGAAAAAATTCCCAAATGATTGGATATTATTGAATTAGGAAAAATGATAAGTGGTAGGACAATTGATAATTAGCAGTAGAAATTAATGTCAAATGACAGTGGAAAATTTTATACATGACTTTGGGATTTAATGACTTATGTCAGTAAAAGTTGGAGATAATTGGAGTAGAAATTGAAGTTGATTGGAATAGTTAAATGAAAGAACCTAATTTGAACCTATGGGAATAGGACATGTGGCAAGTGACATGTGTCACTTGCCAAGCCATGCCTTTATCTTATAACCCATAATTCTTTTAACCTTGAAAGATCAATTAATTGTCTTGGTTCTTGTTTTCTTCTTCTATTTTCATCACCTTCTCCATTTCTTCTCTTCTTCACGATTTTTTTTTGTTTCTCCAACCTCCATACACATTGAACCTAACTCTCTCATCTTTCAATTGCTACTTCCTTTATGTTATCTTCTTCATTACCACTAGAAAACCTAAATCTTCCAACCTCCATGATGTTGTACACGTGATGCTTGGGAGCTAGGGCTAAGTGTTATTTTTGAATATTTGGAGCTAAATCATGTAAGTAGCTTGTTAATCTTCATGGGTATTGTTAAATGAAGCTTTTATGATTATAGTTAGAGGTTAAATGGCGTAAAATGGTGTTTTATGTATGATGAACGTGAGTGATGAATAGTTGATGTAAACATCTTGCTTTTGTATATGTATGATGAGTAATAATTTATGAATGGTATATGCACATTTTATGTTTTTGGTTAATGATCAAATATAGATAAGGAATTGTTTGTGAATGATATTGAGTTGAAATGGAATTGAGAATGAAGAGTAAATGAAGTAGAAAAGGTGATTTTGTCCAGTGATTATGCTTCTATGTTTTAGCCGTAACTTATTTTTTAGTTATCCAAATGAGATGCTTATTGATTTGGGTTAGACTAGAGACATATGGCTACATTTTTCATGAAGACATCGAATTCAAATTCTGTCTTTAAGAGTTTTAAAATTTGACTTGAAGTTGAGTATTGGGTGTAGCAGAAAATGAAGAAGTGCAGAAAAAAATTCTGATGAAAGTTTATGAGAATATGTTCTATTTTGAGTGTTTTTAGAGATATTTTAAAATGGGTGTAGAGTTAAGAAAGATATGATGTTTTGATATGGGATAGTGATTTAAAATGAAAGTTTGAGAACAAAATGAAGAATGTGTAGGGAATAAATATGCAGAAAAATGAAAGTGCAGAAAACGTGAAGAACATGCATGAATTTTTTTTGTTTTAATGTTTGAGTTTTAATCTGGGATTTTGGCTTTGTTTGTGGATGATTTGAGTTAAATGGGAGTTGAAATGGTGAAATGAAAATGGGAAATGTACAAAATATTAAAATGCAGAAAAATGAAAGATGAAAACGCAGAAATGAAGAAGATGCATGAATATATGATGTTTTTGATATTTGGTGTTAATTATGGTTTTTAATTTGTTTAAGAATTTGTTGATCTGAATGGGATTTGAACCAACATACTCGAAACACATTGTTCTACATCTACACCAAAAATTATGAGCTTTTGAAATCATTTGGAGGAGACTGACTGATGAATTTGGGACGAAATTGATGAGGAGTTTTGGAATTTCATAACTGGAGTATTTTCACTAAACATGCTTCGGTATTTTAGACATAACTTGCTCTGTAGTTATCCAAATGGAATTATTCTTGATTTAGAGTAAACTAGAGACATATGCCTACAAGTTTTCTAAATAAGTAGAATTTTAATTCTATCTCTAGAATTCTAGAATCTGACTTGAAATTTGGTACAAAATACTGTTATAGTTAAAGAACAGTCCAAATTATTTGGAGTATAACGTTTGGAATACTAAATCAAAATGAATGATCTTAGTGTAATTAGAAACTTAAGACAATGGGGAAACTTTTTCTAGAAGAAAGTGTTGTGAAATTACTTCATTTTCCTTATCATAATGATCATGTGAAGTTGACTCGAAAGTCTATTTTTAAAGAAATCTGGAATGATCAAATGAGTTATAAAATTATATGCAAATTGTTTTATTGAGGTATAAACTATAAGTATAAATGATACTTATGTGAGTTTGGAAATATGAATATTTACATGATGAGAATAATAGAATGATACCCGAGATTGTCATGAACATGCATTGTGCATATTTCATATACATACATGTGCATTAACAAACACTTGTAATTGTGCAAAAGTGTGATATATGTATATTGCTTGATATAGAGGAGCAATTAGAACATCAACATCCAGAAGTTGCCAAAAATTTAAGGTAATAGCTTCGAGAGCAATCATTGAGTAACCTAGATGGTTTCATGCAATTAATTTTTTGCTTTAGACTATGTTTTGAATGATAATATGAATGTTATTTAATTATGTTGATGCCGGACAATGAAAGTCCGAGACTTGATGCTTGAATGTGATATTGAAGTACTACTTGTATGTGACTGTGACAAACTAAATGCTTCTTGACATGATTGATTGATTTGAGAGATGCATTCCATACATGAATGCATGATCAGATAATGAGAGTTGTGACCCGAGTAGCCACCGAAAACGAGCCTAAAGCTCCAAATGAGATTAAGAGCCAAAGGCTCACTATGTAAAATGAGCCTTATATCCCCAACAAATAAAGGATAGTATAAATGAGCCCGATAGCCACAATGGATACGAGACAGTTTAGGCACTCGGTCACAACAACGTAATAATTAGAAAAGAGTCACACGAGCATTTAATATACATTTTAATAAGTATGTGTGATTGTTGGAAATGCAAAATTATCTTACTCTTAAGTGAGAATGTGATATGTGATAATTTATGCAAAATGCAAATATGTGAATTATATGTTATATATGTGATGTGTTGCATGAATAGAGTGAACCATCGATGATGGTTACCTTATTAAGTTCGCAAAACCCACCAAAATTGCAATGTTGATTTTTCAGGACCGAGAGACAACTTTAGCTACTAAGAGACACTACAAGGAGTATAGTCTTGTACTTTTGGGGAAAAAGAAGAAATGGTTCAAAGGTCGGTCAGCTGAGATTGGAAGATTAGATAGATCTTTTTGTGTATTTCCTCTTTCATATAGTGTATTTTGTATTAGGATATGATGATGTTCATACTCAAACGATATTGAAAATTGTTAATGTAAATATTTGGTTTTATGAAATAAAAGGAGAAATTTGGGTTTTAAGATATGGTGTTTTTCATTATGATGTCTTATAAGAAAATAAAGAATGATGATGCCATATTAAGTGAATGTTGTGAATGAACGTAGCGTACTACTATCATAGGTTATGTACTGGAATGTCCTTAGTGTGTTCCGGTATGTACCCCATGGTACGAGGCGCTACATTTTATCAATCTCTGACTCTCATTAATTTCAACTTGAATATAAATGCATTCTTTCAGATGAACACACGAAATACTCGCATGCCTTCATTATTATTCATTTAAGGGACCTTAGGCTGTGTTTGGATCTGCGTTGCGGTGGGGATAAATACTTATCTACCACTGTTTCCAAACGCGGTCACATGTTTGGATTTGCGGGAGAACAACCGAAGGTTAGAGGAAAGTGCAATGCCACAACAGAAATCGATAAGCAGAAAGAGGGTTGCGATAGGAAAGTGCTTCGGTAGTAGAAATTCTACTTTCCATTAATAACCTTCTGATAATTGTTATTGCAGTGGCGGTTGATAACCTACTAAAATCAACCTGTTGAAATGATAAGTACTTATTCTCAACAAGTACTTATTTGTTTGGGATTACTATTTTGGTAACTTCTGAAACGTGAAAATAGGTATTTGGAACTGCGGTTATGGTTGCTAAAAAGAGACAAAATAACTAAAAAGCCCATTGATTTAATAAACTATTAATTGTTGTATAAATAATTAAAAATATATTATTTGTCATATAAATTTAAAATTATAAATAATAAAATATTAAATTTAAAAAGAAAATATAAATAAAATAAAATATTTCATAAAAATTATATTATTAGTCATATAAATTTAAATTTATAAATAATAACATATTAAATTAAAATAAGAAAATATAAATAAAATAAATTTAGTAAATAAAATATTTCATAAAAATATATTATTAGTC
>JAOTAY010053898.1:0-19472 GCA_025629805.1 Erythroxylum baracoense | reverse complement strand
CAATTTCACTCAATTTAGACCACAATTCACTTCACAATTTCACTCCACTCATCTCAAACCAATCTCTCACTCTTAGGTCTAAAAGTGGCAGCAACACTCTCACTCAAATTTCCATCAATTCAATTTCATCTATCGCATAATAATTTACCTAAACAAGCATTCAATTCTTTCTTTAACTTCTAATACACTAATCATCCATCTTCCAACACATACATGCCCAATTCATTCAAGACCTAGGTTCATGAAATTCATGCATGGCATGACACAATATATGCATGAAATAATCAATTAAACACATAGGAAAGCATAACTTACAAATTTTACTTTGATTTCTCCAAATCTCTTACTATCACAATTTTCTCTCTCTTTTCTTCTCACTCACGGCATCATCCTCAACTTGGTGAAGGGATGGAAGTTTTGGTGTTTAGTGAATCAAAGAAGGGTAGGTAAGGTGTTGGAGAGTGGAAGAGGGAAGAAAAATTGAGAAGAATTCATAAAGAACCAAGGAGAAGTCATCTTCGGATGGGAGGTTAAAGACTTAGAGATTTTCACTTTTTAAACACTTCCAAAGAAGAACAAAGAAGAAGACACAAGAAGGTGAGCTAGGAGAGTCGTGCATGACTCATTAGAGATAATGATGAATTAATAAGGAATAAGCTAGGGTTGTGACATTTGTCACACCCTCATTAGCTACTTGATTTCATTCCAATTCAATTTCAATTTCACTCCAATTTCCAATGGCTCACTCCAAAAATTCCCATTGGCTTATGTCTGAATTCTCATTGCCATTGGACCACAAATTTTTCACTGATTGACCCCTATCAGTCACTTAGAAATTTTCCGGGTCCAGAAACAGTTCCGAAAAATTCCCAGAAAATTTCCATAATTCTCTAAAAATTAGAGAATCACTATGAACCTCTCCGATTCAATTTATCACTCACACAACACATTTGCAAGAATTCCTCATTTATTCACACTTATACCGGGACAATTGTCATGAATGCATGTACAATAAATTCTTATGCGCAAAACTCACTATTCACAACTGCATGAGCATGAGATGTGTTAATTTACCACATCTGGACCCATTTCTTTGGTCCGACCAGTTCTCTGGAAACGGGATGTTACAAAAAATCCTTCCACTTTAAAAGCAAAGGTGAAAGGTAATTCCTATATTGAGGTTTTGGGTGTTGTGTGTAAGGCCAAAGGATATAGTTTGTTTGATACACTTAGGTTCCTTCAACTTTTTCCATCTTAGTTGGAAGAATTTGAAGAATAATATTATTTTGCTACCTTTGCTAGACTATTAGTTTGTGGATATGTAGCAGATACAAAATATCACTTGATCTTCATCTTATTTCGAAACTGAGATTCCTTTGCTATTGAATTAAATTCATTATTTGTAGCAATAACTAAAAGGACTTTATATTAGCTTATTATAGTAGCATTCAAAAAATATTCTATAATTATGGTAGCGATGATGGCGTATGCTTCAGCTTCTACCTATTTAGTAAATTAATTTACTATCACTAAAAGAAAATTTAACATACCATTAAAGAGAAGGGACAATTTAGCATACCATTGAAGAGAAGGGACTTAAGATATCACCCCCCATTAAGTGAACATTATTGAGTTAGATATAGGTACATAGTCAAACACATGTTTATGGTTCAAATTAGAGTGTCATTGGAACTTGTCACATTTTTTCACATAGTCTTGAATATCCCTCCTTATCATTGACTAATAATATACATGCTTAAAATAAGGTAAAGTAAAAGACCTGTAATATAGTTTCTCACTTATTAATATATATTTTGCAACTTGGAACTTAATCCTCATAATCTCGTTGACATCTTTGATAAGCTCTCCCTTTTGTATGTATTATATGATCTCTTTCAATCATTCATCCTCTAATTATTAAACATTATTCACTTGGACTTTTATGTTTATAGATCCCACCATATTTTCCTAAAGAACTCCCTCTTTTCAAGTTCCTTGCACCTTCCACTTAGGAGTTGATTTTTCATGGCATTCTCTTATCAAGGAATTAACTGCAAGTCTATCATTATGATTTAGTTCATTTAGAGATATTTTTCCTTATACATCTGCATACTTTTCTCCTTAGTTTTAAAGGTTTCACGCATATGGTTTACTATAAACTAAGACTCCAAACATTTCTTTATTACCCTCAATTATAAGTTAGGGGCTAGTCCTACCATATATACCTTTTATCGCTAGCTCTACATTCTTAGCATGCTTCACTAATTGACATACACACTCTATTAAAAGATTGAAGATGACTTGTGACTTGAGGGATCTTGACATATAATAAATATCATATTTGCTTAGTACCATAAATTATTTAATCAATTACCTAGGAATTGAGTTTATATAAAGTTTGAAACAAAGGTAGGTTTATGACCACCTTGATAATGTGGGATTGAAAACAGGGTATGAGCTTTCTTAGAGACCGTAAGAGCTAAGGTTGCCTTTTCTAACTTTGTATATCTCTCTTAAAGTTCTTTAAGGATCTTACTAATATAGTATAGAAGCAACCAGGTACAGAAATATGGATTCTCTTATATATGGTGTAAAAAGTGGAAGGGGTTGTAACATATAAGTTTTTATTTGATTAAAGGCATGTTGAGTCACTGGCACTCTAAACCTCCGCTAAAGTTCTTTACCTTTCTGAGTGCATATAGGAAGGTTAAGTAATGATTAGTTGACCTAAAGAGGCTTGCCAATCTTCTTGTTTGCTTTTGGATTTTGTGGAGGTTTAATAGGTTATGTTGGCTCTAACTTCACCATGTTAACCTTTATACCTTATTGAGTCACTATGAAGCCCAAGAAATTTCTCATTAATATTCCAAACATACATTTTTTTAGGATTGAGATTCATTTTTAAATTTATGCATAAATTTAAAGTAATCCTCTTGGTATTCACTACCATTTCATTTATATATGTCTCTATCATCTTTTCCAACCCTTGTGTTTTTCAATCTGAATGCTATGGCCTACTAATAATAGGTTCCATCATAGGTGAAAAATAGTTTTTCTCCATATATAAACCAAACATAGGGACCTAATTTTATCTAGAGTATGCATCAATGAAACTTAATCACTCATGATAACATTTACTAACTAGTCAATTTTAGGTACAAATGTAATTTTCTTTAGAGCACAACTTATTTAGATAAGTTAAATTCACATACATGCGTCATTTCTCAAAGGAATTCTTGACCTTTACTATATTGGCAAGCCATTCTAGATATTTCACGTCACATATGAATCCAAATTGTAATAATTTTTCCACTTCTTCTTCTATATCAATTTGTCTTGCTAAGGTGAAAGGCTATTTCTTTTACAAATAAGTTTGAATCTAAGATCGATATTCAATTTATGAACTGTTATCTCATAGTTAATTCCTCTTATCTCTTTAGCTCATCAGACAAAGATGTCTATATACTCCTTTTATAAACTTGTCTTAATGTTAGCCCCTACCTTTATAATCTTCACATCCTCAAAGTCTTATAAATTGACATTACCACTTCTTTAACAGGCTCTCCCATATACTCTCTTCTTAACTCATGCAAATCAATTTTATAGATATAGGAGCTTCTATTTGTTTTTAAGAATGTGAAGTAATATTGTTTGATTGCCTTTAGATCTACACATATATGCCATTTTTAGCGTGAAACATCTTCAACAACTAATAAGGTGATAACACAACCTTAAGAGACCATGGGGATGGTCTCCCTTAGATAACATTATAAGATAAATGTCTATCAATTACTTATAATTCCATAGACCTTGTGGCTTGTCTGGATTGAGTCCTTAATTTCTCAATAATATTATTTTTCCTAAGACATGGGCCTACCAAAAATGTCATTGCAAGTTTAAGCTTTACTTTGGTGACTTCCAAGATGGTGAAGGTATCATAGAATAGGATGTTGATAAAGCTACCATTATTAGAATCCTTCTCATGTTAAAGTTAGCCAAAGATATTCTTATGACTATCACATCATCATTAAGATTAACCAACTTAGGATCATTTTCCTTAAAAGTTGATTTGCATCGATTTATTCTTTCTTTTGATTTAATAACAATGTTGATCGAAGTCTCAAACCTACCTATAAATTTCTTTAACTAGGTTTTTCTTATATTTTAATCTCTATTTTTTAAAGTGTTGATGACCATTTCCTTAAGTGAAGCACTAATAGATTTGCCACCATACTCTTAGGAATAGGATTGGTTGTGGTGCCTTCTCCCACTTCTAAACCTGGAATTGTCAATGACAAACTACTTCAATTTTTGTTTCTTTAATAAGAAATTTATGAACTTCTATAGGTCCCCATTCATTTTTCTTATGCTTATAGTCTTAATGGAAGTGGCAAAAATTATCTTAATGTCTAGTTTTAAGTTTGCTTACTAGCAGCTTTGATGAAAATGAGGTTTTTTCTTTAGGTGTAGTTAAAAATGTGTTTGAGGGACATTCAGCTAGAATAAGGAATTGCCTTCAAATCTAAGGGCGTCTTACCTTCTTTTGTAGGTTCCTTTTCTCGAGTTCTTTCTTACTAAACAACTCTTACATATTCCCTCTTTGTCCTCTACTCCCTAGTCCTTTGGGAAGATCACTTAGTCTTTTTTGAAGAATGTTCCACCTATTTCAAGGTTTCGCCCACTATCCATGAATAGGAGAGTGGACTAAGCAAAGGTGAGAATGGAGGAATCTGAACTATGCTGCACTTCTACAAGGGAAGAAACAGATTAACATGTTAGACCTTCCAGGCCGAGATAAGACCCTGATTGTTTTAATAGCAAAGGTAGAATAATGGCAAGTTGTTATTGATGTCGAAAGGGACTCGAAACTTTGAATTACTGTCCCTGTTGTGTCGAGTTAGATCCATTTGGCTCATAGGGATGCTCTTGCTTGGGTCAGAACCTTTAATGGCCGTTTTACAACTAAATCAGCATATGAGCTGCTTGAATCCGTCCCTTTATGTAGGAATCACAAAGATTATTGAAGGATTCCCGATTCAGGTTTCGATTCAAAGGATTGGGATTCTATTCTTCATTAAAGTCATACTAAGGAAGTTGTTACGAAAGGAGACTGTTTTTCACTCTTTTGAGATGGGAATGGAATACGAATTCTTCCTAACCGCAAGGGACAAAGCCTTTCGGTGTTTATATTTATACTATACCTCATCCAAATTGTACACCTTGTCCATTAAAAGGGATCTCTATAAGGGCTGATGGTGATGCAAACCTTTCTTAAAGGTTATATCTATTGTGACATAATTTAAAATTGTCACCTAAGTGGCTTTCAAGTTGAACTTTTGAGTCTATTGTATAAGACTCTCTCTTTATGCCTATACCATATCAAAAAGGACAGAGGAAACTCTAGGCCTCCTTTTGTTACTGGAATAGTGAGCTTTAAATATGGACATAATATACTTGAAACTCGAGACACACCCCTTAAAGATGGTTTGGTACTATTCCTTTATAACCTCCATTAGGGTTAAAGAGAAGGTTGTGCATTTCAAGGCATTTCAATCTCCTTGTAAGTCCATTTTCTCTTATTATTAGGTGACATAATATTTGGGGTTTGTAGTGTCATTAAGCTTCCAAGCTAGATAACCCGAACTTGGGTGAGGTTGACTTGCTTGTGATTTCATGGATGAAGGGATTGTGTAAGAACAAATGGGTCCTTTCTTGTGAATACCAAAAGGGACAATGATAGCCTTGTGTCTTTAATCTAGGGATCTTATGGTGGCGAATTTGTCTCGTGTCTATAGTTTTCAAAGCTTAATGGTGTTGTTGGTCCCCCTTCAACCTAGACATATTTTGTTATTGACAATTTCTTAGGCTCAATGATGTTGTTGGTTCCCCTGTCAGCCTAGGGTCTTCTTATTGCTATTAAGCCATGTTCATCAGTCCCTTGATATGCTTTTTTAGATTGAAGATCATGGCTCATATTGAACCTCTAGAAGGATTCTACTCACTCTCTTATTGGGGGAACTCCTATTGTTATTAATCTTGCCATCATGGAATCTTTAGGAATCCTTATCTTGACTTTAGCTTCTTAATCAGATTTCTCATAAACGGCATTAATTGATAGATTGTATACCTATTTCCTCTCCTACTTAAATGTCAAATATAGACCTACAAGATTGACGAACGAGTTCTTATAAAACATTGTTGAAGATGGCTCTAGCATTATCAGATTCTAATTTCGGGAGTTTAGATAAAAGTGAGAATTAATGATTTAAATATCATACATCCGTCCCTTGTCTTTCCTTTTAGTTCTAACTTACATGATGTGTGGTGGGTAAAAATGCATAACGACTCTCACATGTGCTCAAACTTCAGAATTCAGGTATGAGAGTCTGAACGAGAGCGAAGTGATAAACGAAGTATTGTAATAAATGAAACAAAAGGGATTGTTATGTTAGAAATGAGACGTGAGAGAAAGTTTAGAGCATAGGTCTCTCACCTACCACTAACAGGTTGTTAGAGAACTCAGACAATGGACCTTCCAAATACGAAGAATAAGCCAATATTCACTGAGTGTCATTTGGAAATTTAATTAATGCGCATATGAAAAATAGTGACTATAAGTTTATGGTAAAAAAAATGATTACTATCAAATAGTTAAGGTCTTTGACGGTTAAATTTTAAAAATTAAGATATTCAAATATTAAAAGCGAGAAATTGAGGTCTAATTACTATTTGATAGGGATAAGTTGATTTGTAAGTTATTCATAATTAAAAGAATTTTTATAATATGCACGGGATTACTCCCTTGAAAAGACTGAACGACACTTACATACTCTACATGTTTTGCCCAAGGTGACGTGATAAATGTCGACGGTTGGTTTGGACTAAGAGGGAATAAGTTGTCGAACTCGCACTTTTCTTGCATTCTTTACAAGTCACAGGTGAATTGTTTTGACTTTTGCCTGGGGAACGCCTTAAGTGCTACTAGATCTACATGCGTCTATTCTTCTCGTTTAACATACTAAATGCAGCTTAAAAACTAGACATGGGCCAAGAGATGGCCACTACGACTTGATGCTTTGCTTTGCCTTACGAAGAACAGGCGATACGCAGGGACCGATGTCTTGAAGACTTGAACGGTATTCCGTTAAATGTGGCCACGACTAAAGATTCTGCACTCATCATATAACCATGATCGAGACAAAATAATTGCACATGTGTATTTATTTGAAGCCATCCAATCACCATCTTTAAGGAAGCATAACAAACACTCAATTCATGCGCATTTCATGACTTTTGCAGATCATCATGTCAGCATTTTCACTTGCTTACTAGGGAGGAGAGATGGACACTACATTCTTGGCAGTTAATCTATTACTCAATGCAGTGGACCATATATCAAACTCAAAACTGCACAAGAACAATGAATTTGATCATGCACAACTCTTCTGGACCATGACGCTAATAAATGAACCGACAAGCCTTAGAGAAGTGTGATCGAAATGCTAAAATGCAGCAACTGTAGCTTAAGGTGATACCTTATTATAAAAGGTTTTAAGGGAGTTTGGGACAAAATTGGACTAGATCTAAGTGATCTGGGCTATACAACTAGGACATTGTATCTCAACCTAAAAATTAAACCAAATCTAAGTGACCTCATATATATATAACTAAGATACTGTATCTCAACCTATAACTTTAAGACAATAAGTTATGATTCTTATATATGCATATAACCTATTTTATCCTTATGTCTCTTTTTGATATAAAATTATTTCACTTATGAATTTCCAACAACTCCCCGTACTAGTGGATCCATCCATATAAGACTATCTCTTCTTCAACCATATGACTTACATGAAGCCATTTGAGTCACTTTATAAATCACTTATTTATTTGACTCAAATTCTTAAATCCCTATTCATCAAACTTCGCCAACCTAGCTCTAATACCATTATTGGAAAATCGGAATAGGATCCAATACTGTCCTCAGTAAGATAATTACAAAACTTTTTTGTTTGATTTCTCAAAAACGAAGATCGCTAAAATTTTATAAAATGATTAGCACATAAATCATAATAAATCAACAATTATAATTCATACCTTACTCTTTACTTAACCTTCTTTACAACAGTTGTAGAGTTTTATCAACTCATTTTATGAATACTATTAGAAGTCAGACACTTACACAGCTATGGTGGTTAAAATGAGTCATTTTTGAAAATGATTTGAAAGATACAACTAAAAAAGATCAACTTTTAGAATAAAATATGAATTATGATTCTTGCTTTTATAATTATTTATGCATTAATCATTTGAAAAATTAAACAAAAAAGATTTGCAATTATTCTGCTGTAATAAGTATCAATCCAGTCCCAATTTCCCAACACACAAGACATTAAGACCTTTGGAATACAGGTTAAAAACAAGAAGCAGCAAAATTTTACTTGCATAGAAAAAATATAACTATATCCCGTAAAAGAACAACCAAGGACAGGAGATATACCTCAAATTAGTACCTTCAATTTGAGGTATCAAAGTTCTATTATTTGTGATCCGGACAACCAAAGACAGGAGATAGTACCTTCAATTTGAGGTATCAAAGTGCTATTATTTGTGATCCTCAGGTGACCAGAGAAATTGGCAAATCAGACGCGTGCTCAGGCCCTCCACTTCATTTAGTGCGTGAATAAGACAGCTGCAGTAGCATAGGTATCAAAGTGCTATTATTTGTGATCCTCGTATGACGAGAGAAATTGACAAATCAGAAGCGTGCTCAGGCCCTCCAACTTCATTTAGCGCGTGAATAAGACAGCTGCAGTAGCATAGGCCATCACCGCAATCTTGTAGTAAAATAAATTCATTGCCGCATTCTAGCCGTGAAATAAGTACTCACTGCGGTAACGCAAGTCATTTCCGGTTCATACTATCAAGCAGGGGCTGGATCGGTTTCCAACCTTACAATTAAATGATGAGATCTTTTATTCCGGTTATGGTGTTTTTATCGTATTTCGTTAAATCTTATTCACATATTATATCTCACGTAAATATATGGATAAATTTAATAGAATAAGGTTAGAACGTCATAATTAGATCAGAGGATTTGATATGCCCAATTAAATAAAAGAAGATTGTTAGTTCTCTACCATTAGTAATTAATTTAATTAATGAAATTTGTAAATTGTTTACAAAGTGTTATTCTACCTTGACTAAGAATTTTCCGAATCAACATTAATTGAGAATAATATAACATTCTCTCTAATTTCTTTAGGATAATGAATCATATATTGATCACTTAACTATCTCTATATAGTTCATGTTATATCCAAGGACCACCGATTGAGCTACCTTTGACTAGAACAAGCCATAAGTAGTATCAAAATATAGCAATCCCTATGCAAAAAAGCTTTGGAGCAAGTCAAAGGATTATTTATACAATCATCACAATGAGAATTTCCATAGACATACAAGTAATGTTCCAAATGAATTTCTCATATGAGGATAATTTAGTGAACTTGTTATCTAACGAGCACTGGCATGTGTGTTTAAGTATCTCCATACTTTAGTCTATAAGATTAACCACTTCTAAAATAAGGAAAAATATAATATGTGCTAATCTTTTTATGCTCTATTAATGTCCAATCTCAATAGAACAATGACTACGTACAATTTAGGGATGATAAATTAATGCAATATATATCTCATAATTATAATCTCATCATAGTTTTATTTGCAACGTATAATTATCTCATGGACTTTATTATATACATCCAAATATGTACACGATAAATAATGCTTTTTAATTATTTTATCACTAAACTACAACCAACTGATTGGCTATAAGACATAAACCAATAATCTACCAATTGCACTAAACCAATTGTTTCAGTATCTTATACCATATCACTATATGAAGATCAGTAAACCACTGGGTTTACTAAGAGAATTCTACAAGATTCTCTATCGTGAGCATTTGTTCAATTCTTGTAACTTTCATTTCAATTATTATCATAGTTAAGAGAAAATGCCTAAACACATAATTGTATCTTTAATGAGACCTTAACTCCTTTCGCATACCCAATGACTCTAATGTTCTATGGTACATGACTATCTGAACAATGCAAGGAACTATACTAAGTTCATTAAAGAACTTCTTTGACTCATTTAATTATTTCCACTAAATGAAAAATGTATTGTGACTTAATTAGCAACCACTGTTGCATTGGAATCTTTCCAATCTCAAAATAATATTGTTTTAATTAAAATAAACTTTAATTAGGATTTACTTCTAAAGTTAATATCCATGTAACCTTGAACTCAAATATCAACTCATACATAGAATAATTGATATCTTTAATACTTCATAAATATCAAATATCTCATATGTTAAATACCTTTAGGACATTATCTATATACTTGGACTAGAATAGGTAAATAACTTCCAATTTATCTCTATAGATCCAATTCCTATAATTAAGTTATTATCTTTTCATATCAAATATGAATTGTTCTTGGACAAATATATTTCTAACAATCGAAAGTACGAATCATTTTTCTCTCTATGAGCAATATGTCTTCACATATTCTCAATGAAAGGAACAAATATACTCCACTAACCTTATTGAGGACATGATAAAACCACTCCAAAACAAACTTTTTGAATTCATCATGAAAGTAAATCTTTCAACATCTCCTAGCCTTTTAACTATATGTCAAATGTATCAATAGTATCAATAAAGGTACTATTTCCAACTGGATGTATTGTTATGAGATTTGAACATTTCAAATTTCATCTTACTTCCACTACTTATCTTGAGAACCATTCTCCTATAAGTATACATTGAAACAAACAATTTGTTCAATGAGTTTGTAAGATTATATCCAACATTTTGAATATCTTATAACTTTTTATTATCTAATTTATTTCTAAACTTGTTGGATAATACATGCTTCAACTAAGTATCATATCTCAAAATCATTATCGTTGACTCTTTCAAATTCTTAGCATTTCATATCTAATATGAAATCTTACTAACTAATTTAATTGGAATTACCAAAAGTAAGTAATAACACTAGGCATAGTTATAAAAGAAATAAATATTGCTTCATACAATATCTCATATTGTATTTTTCTACTTACATAAATCCATACACTTACGAAATTTTATTGTGGAGGTATTCACTAGAGAATCTCGTTCTCTTTAAAAACCAAAAAAAATAAAACTCACCACGTCGATCTTATTAAAGTGTTTTGACATTTTCAATGCTTAATTTTTACTTATAATTAAAATTTTAAATTCTTCAAAATTTTAAATCACTATTTCTTTTAATACATATGACTATATTACATAAAGTCATTAATAATCTAACGAAATACAAGTATGAACCTTTTATGAATTGTTATTACATCTCATACATCATATATATAAGATCTAACAATTTAATACCTTCATCATCCTTTCACTAAAGGTTAATTTAGTTTTTATTCAACTTAATAAGTTTCACAATTTTTATATGATTAATAATCAAAAGGATACATATATTCTTGTATGTAAATTTATGATTCTCATTACATTTATTAATTAACATGACATAAAAGGATAGTCTCGATTATCCACTTTGTATTCCTGCTACTTATGTTAAGCGTAAGTCCCCCTTGATTCAATAGATACAAAATATTTGTATAAGATTGAATCAAATAATTTTACTTAACAACATATTTGTTATCATGAATTGAATATTATAATAATTTTGAATCTAAATTCAATATCAAATACTTATAAGCATGAATTAGAAATACATATGATCACTATCATATCACGTATAAGTAAGAAAAGTCATGCAATCATTTTCTTCTTATGATAACTATTATCACACTAAGGCAAAGACTTTAATTAATATCCATGTTTATGCTTTTAATAGACTAAATTAAGTGGAATAATTTCATCAAGGTAGTATACCTTTTAGCTCTACTCTATGCAACCTCTTGCATTTTGCTATCATAATGTTGACATACATTTTACATATTGTTATCAAAGTTTACGAGACATTATTCAACTTAAAACATCAATACATTTTGTTGATTTTGACATATCTTTAAAACATTAACACTAAATCCTTAATAGAGATTAAGAGAAAACATTGCATACTGGGCATATAACTTTTATATTTAACTTTGAGGAATCTTCTTAAATATACCTTATATCCAAGAAATTTGGTTCACTAACTTAGTAGTAACTATACTAAATAAAATAAATTCCACTTAGAAAAAAATATAAACATAAGAAAAGAAAGTCACTGATTATATAAGATCAGGACTTTAATCATATATTTGGTTACTTTCACTATTTTATTCGAAATAATAACCCTTACTATTATTCAGAAAGATTACTCTTTCAAATGGATTCATAACATATTAAAGGGAAAAAGTTTAAGGGCAATAAGAATTAAAGGTAGCTAATCTTAGTTCTTCAACCAAATTCTCAAGATGAGGGAAGAAGTACAACAACGTGTCACCTGTAGAGTAGGGGCAAGGGATAGAATCTCTTTATGGTAAGATAATTGGACGGATCATAGGGCTCTAACTCAAAAGTTAATTCAAAATGGCAATGGGTCTCTTTCCTTAAAAGAATTGAGATTATTGCTCATTCCTTAATATAGATACCATCAGGAGGAAGACATATACTTATAAAATGGATTTTCTGTATCAAAAATTACTAACAAAAAACTAAAGGAGCTAATGGATGGGGTAAGTACAAGAATAGGGTGGTGGATACTGGTTTGGTGCAAGGTTCTAAAATCGAATGCAAACTTTTTGCTTTAGCTAGCTATGCTGAATTAACTCAGCATTATGGATAGATTGAAGTTGCTGTCCTCTTCTAAGCATTGTATACTTTGCAACTTAAAGGAGGAGAATAGAGATCATCTATTCTTCAAGTGCAGTTTCTCTAAAAAGGTGTAGATTATAATTTCTATCCTATGTGCACCTAACTCAAGCCATAGCTATCTAACATATATCTTACAAGAGATATCCTATATGCACCTAACTCAAGCCATAACTCAAGTGCAGTTTCTAAAGAGGTGTACATGATAAGGAAATATTTGTGGTGGCAATAACAACTTATCTTTAAGAAATTTGGAAAGAGAGAAATAATAGAAGGTTTGTAAGGAAATCCAGAAGCCTAATATCTCTTATTGTACTCAAAATTGCAAATATAAGAGAACAACTCATTATAAATCATTTAGGAAAGCACTGTAGTAAAAGATTGGCTCTCTCTTGGAGAGTATAGTTTTCTGTTAAGGGGTTAATAGTACTTGTAGAGAAGTTCTCACTGATCATCCACAGTTTATGGACTTTCATCATTGCAGGTACTATTTGGGATATAGTAAAGTGGAACAGTATAAGGGTCTATCCATGTGTAGGGTATACTTCCTAAGCAACTCTAATAGATTTTCACAATAATCAACTTAAAAAGGGAATAAAATATGATATTAGAAGGAAGAAGACTCACCTGTAGACATTAATAAAGGAAGCATCTCAGTGCACCTCCACCAGTTCCTTAGTATTTAAGGCGAAGTTAGTAACACTACAGAGATTTACAAAAAATCCAAAAAATATTGATCACTTACCTGGGCTGAATGCGATTCTTCTCACCTGAGCTAGAACTATACCTTAGTATTGTAATTGATGACTCGCAGCCTTCAGAGATGCCAACCCTAATTAGGTAACATTATGAAGATGCGATAAAGGTCGGGTGTGGTTTTAACCTAGTTACATAAATGATGTCACCTTAACAATTTCAATTGGCTTAACGTCATTGTTTTCTTATGTATTATAATGTTTAAACCATGTTGTTTTGAATAGTTTGTGGAAGAATCCCTCTCCAATGTTGTATACTATACATTTTTTCCTCTTCAATGAATTTTATAAATTCTAAAAAAAGATAACTCTAATCTTTATAATGGGATAAGATCCCATTCAAATTTTGTTGGCCTTAGGTTCAACAAACCAACTAAACTTAAATTAGGTAAACAACTTTATCAATCACATCTCATATGACTCTTACATCCGTTAGGTGACAACATTTAACAAAACATATCTTATATATTATTCTTAACCATGCCTCTAAATTTATATGATCATGAGTCACTCATCTAAATCATACAAATTTAGTTAAGTTGGACCCATTAATTTAAGATAAAATATATTCGGGTTAAAGGAGCCTTGAGTTACTTGACAAACCTTACAATAAACAGAAATTTGTTTTTATTATTAAATAATGGAAGGCAACAATCACGTTCCTAATGTGTATTTAATATCCTAACAAAGGATTTAATTTTATTTGTCCCATTAAACACAATATTACATGTAATAGTATCATATATATAAAACATGCAATTTAACATGCATCCAATATATATATCAAACATATAAATAAAGTATGCAATTTATGCACTCATAATCAAATTATATGCATAAAATATCAAGCTTTTCTTAATTTTAGTTATTGATCTTCATAATCTAAAATAATATTTCTAACTCTTTGAAAAATTAAAATTATATTAAATTCATTAATTCCTAAATAAATTAAATTCCTAGTCCAAATATAAATTTAATTTGAATTGAAAATAATTTTCAATAAATTATACTTCCTACTTATTATAAGTAGGGGTGATCAAGAATGATTAGCTTCGCTAGAACTTATCGAGGATATAATCTTCAATAAAAAACTTTGGTGTAATAGGATATGGGTAAAGAATCTCATATGTAAAGATCTTTATCTTTCTCATAGATTTTTTAAACATTTTTATTCGAGTCTTATGTCATGTATTTAGCCTAAATTTTTAATATGTAGTACTTCCCTCTTATTTTTATGAACTTAATATTTTCTTACTTAATATAAACAGTATAGTGTAATGACTTGCTTGTTTAAATTATTAACTTATCTTCTTTCTTGTTTGTGCAGTTATATACTTATTTTATCTTTTTTTACTCGTTACCTTATTCTATATTTACTGTATTACTTATTTTTATATTTCGATTTGTACATATTTATCTATATTTATTTATTATATTATATTATTATTACTAGTATTATCTTTTGTCTAATTTTATTTTATTATTACTTTATTATTCTAATATATATCTTTTATTAATCTTTATTTTATTTTATTTTTAATCCTTTCTTCTTCATATAGGTCTGTTCGAAATAACTTCTCGACTAGTTAAAAGATAAGGCTGCATACTTTTAGTTCTTTCCAAACCTCACGTCCAACGAGACTTCTAATGGGATATTATTGTTATTGTTGTTGTTATTGCTTATTATAATTTAGAAAAACTCGTTTTTTTTCAAAATTTAACAAGTAAGTCATTCTAATCCAATTAGAAAACTATTTCTAATGTAATTAGAAATTACTTTTTCTTAATTTAAAAAACTATTTTCTAACATTAAAAGGAAACTACTTTCAAGATTGAATAAAACACTTTTAATTAATTAAGAAAGTCCTTTCATTATTTGTTTAAAGACTAATTCTTAATTAATTAGAAAATATATCTTTAACAGAAAAGAAAACTAAATTTCAAAATTATTAAAGAATGCTCGTTTTTTTAATTAAGACATGAAAATAATTTTCAAATTTTAATCAAGAAAAATACGTTTTCTTAGAAGAAACTTATTACTCATAATTTTTCAAAAAGCTTATTATTCATAAATAAAGAAATAAAATTTAACAAATAAAAATTATCTAACTAAAACTAATATATTTAATATATTTAAACAATAAATTTGATTAAGAAACACCTTTCTTAATTGCTTAAGAAAATACTTTTCTTAAATTTAAAGAGTTTAATTAATTTCATTCTAATTGAAAACAATTAGTTCTATTTTAAAAATAACTTTTCTAAAATTGAATTAGGAATCAATATAATATTAATCTAATCAAATTAAGAAAAATAATAACTTTAATCTTAGGAATTGAATTTAGATTTTAAAACAATTTTCAAATTATGTTTGGAACTTAGTTTAATTAAGAATACATCATTCCTTATTTAAAAAAACTTAATTTAGTCTTATGATTACTTTAATCCAAAAAAAAGATACATTTTTCTTAGTTGGGATGAAGGAAAGATACATTTTTCCTTCATCCCAACTCAAAAACTACTACAATTTTCCTTGGTAGTAGTTGCTTTCCAAAACCCAAAATTTAACAATCCCATAAACTTTAAACTTCTAGTGTTAAATAAAATCCAATTTGATTTTAGGTTTCAGTATTTGTATTGGCAAAAATTGATATGAAATTTTCAGATTAGTTAACTTAGGGTTTAAGCAGAATTATGAATCTCGTACCGTACCGGTCGAAAAACGGTATAAGATTAGGATGGTTGGTACCGGGTACAAATACCGGTCGATACCGGCTAGTACAGATAATATTAGCCAAATACCGGCCGGTACTGAAAATTTTAAAAATATAAGGACTAAGTTGCAAAATTTCACCCCCTCCCCCAGGTTGCAGGTAAAGTAATACTGGCCAAATACCGGCCAGTACTGAAAATTTTAAAAATATAGGGACTAAGTTGCAAAATTTCACCCCCTCCCTCAGGTTGGGTGGGAAAGATAAAAATTTAAAAAAATTTTGAAAATTTTATAACTTAGTCCCTATATTTTTTAAATTTTCTATTACCAGCCGATATTTGATCGGTATTATTTGTACCAAAAATTTAAAAAATATAAGGATTAAGTTGCAATACCGGAAATTTTAAAAAATATAGGGACTAAGTTGCAAAATTTTCAAAATTTTTTAAAATTTTTATCTTTCCCTTTTTTTAATTTGTTATTTAGTTAATCTTTTATTGGGATTTTTTATTTTCATTTTAAAAATAAAATAAATACTTTATTAGTAATAATAACTATACATTAAATAAAAATTAAAAATAAATTATTTTATTTAAACTTATTTTAATCTTTTATATAATATTTATTAATAAAGTATTAACAAAAATATTTTATTTTTAAAAATAAATAATTTAAAAATTATTATTTATAAACTAATATTTATTTTATATATTTTTAATTATTAAATAAAATTTTATTTGAAATTTATATACATTAAAAATATTTTTAAATTTAATTATATTTATTCATAGGATATATATTCCCTCTCTTTTTCATTTTTAAATAAAAAGAAATGATTGAAGTTTTTCTATTTGGAATCGTTTTAGGTCTAATTCCTATTACTTTGGCTGGATTATTCGTAACTACATATTTATAATATAGACGTGGTGATCAGTTGGACCTTTGATTAATGATTAATTAACGCTTTCTTTTTTGACCTCCTCTCTTCTTTAATCTACAGGAGGTCAAATTGAAATTGCTGTTCTATTTTTTCCGTATAATTTTTTGACTTAACAAAATACGAACGGAGTTACGCTCTGTAAGATTTGAACCAACGACATTGGGTTTTGGAGACTCATGTTCTACCGAGCTGAACTATGAGCGCCTTCTTATCATAAAAAAGAAGACTGTAAGGAAAAAGATTCTTTTTTTACCATATCTTGAATGCTTCTACTATCATACTGAGTATGATAAAAATTCAAGATTACAAGATTAGGTATGTACAGTTTTAATTAATCTCAGTTGATCCCTTGTTATTACTCAGAGGCAAAGTCAGTAATAAGTAGGGATGATAGGATTTGAACTCGTGACATTTTGTACCTAAAACAAATGCGCTATCAAGCTGCGCTACATCCCTTTCAATTGATTTACAATGTCATTGTAGAGAATTCCTGTCTTGTTTTTCTACATCCTTATTTCATTTTCTCTAGTGATATATACATTTTATCTAAAAGTTGCACACGTTGAATGGATTCAAAAAGGAAGGATTCCTCTACAAACTATTTGAGCTACAATTGGTTATTGTTCCTATCCAGTTAGAACTTTCTATAGGGTAGTAGGCAAAAAAATTTGGATATTTGTAGAAGAAAAATAGTGGACCCTTAGTTGACCTATTGTTTTTACATTCTAACGATTGATATAGATAGAACAAAAAAAAGAATGAAATAGGGTTTTTTTGTTTTTATTCAATCGAAGCAAAAAATATCAATTAGAATTCTAATTCTATAAGGTTGAATAAACTAAAAAATAAAAAATTCCATTAAGAATTTGACATAATTGCTATACTTAATGTGTGACTTGTTGGTTTTTTTAGGATCAGTATTAAAAAAATGAAATGACCTGTACTATGAACTAATAAATATAGAACAAACTAATAAATATGGAACTAATAACCAACTCATCGCTTCGCATTATCTAGATCTAAAAAAAGAGTCAAAGTAGACTATATTGGTCTTATCAATCTATATTGATCACATCAATATAGTAAATGAAGAACATTACGTATGAATGGTATGAACTGCCTAAGCAAAAATTCTTGAATATGAAGCAACCAGAGCTATTACTCACAACATCAAAAAATTTCCATTAATGAAAGATGTAAATCTACTGGAAAATTCAAAATACTTATATTGGATGAATGGTGGTTGATGGTATCTACTCCAATAACGAATCATTGGTTTAACTTAATAACTAAATAAAATAGATAGACCCTTCCCTTCGTCTCAGGTCAATAGGTCTTTTCAATATTGGAAGATCTCCTATATTGATGATACACATTCCAGTTGACTGGGCTTAATTTGAATTGTTTTGTTCCAAAGCAAAGATATTCACAAGGTGGTTCGTCCTATTCAGATATTCATAACTAAAAAGTACTTAGATTCTTTTTCAGGTAGGCCCTGAAAGGAGAAGGAAGGCTGGAACGTCAACAGACATCTATTATTGAATTCACTTAACCCGATGGTCCCTTTTTTTGGGGAAACATTCAGTGTCGAAGTCCCTAACCAGAGGGGTAGCCCTTTGTTTGAGCAAGGGGGGGCAGGGTGTCCCATTAAGATATCCAACACAAGTACAGAATAGTGGTTCTCCTCAAACGAATAACTTGAGTCTACCATCGCCAGAGTAACCCAGTGATAGGACAAGATGCCCAAGTCCCTAAAAATCCTAAAACAGATGCTTCAAATGGCCAAGTGATAGGCCAAAAAAGTCAAGCACAACACCTCAACCTTTTAGAAGCGTGAGGAGAGCGGTCGAGCATTAGTTGAAGCAATTGACTAAGTCGCATATATAGATCACGATCGAGCAACTAAACGTGATCGTGGTCAAGCTCGTTCTACTGAGATCTTTCCTCAATAGGAAAAGGTACGTCTTGACTTGATGCCGTCCCCAATTGCTATTCTTTTTCAAGAAGTGGACTAAACTCATCTTGAACTAGTTCTCCTCCCTGGTTAGTTCTATAGGAGTTAGAGCGTAGAAGAATCAACTAAGTCAACATATTGTAAAGACTAGCCATCCTTCTGATCTTCCTATTCGGGTCTAGCCTCAAAGCTTCCTTTCTCTTTTCCCGTTACACGGACACCTCTTTCA
>JAOTAY010053832.1:0-19478 GCA_025629805.1 Erythroxylum baracoense | reverse complement strand
GAGAGGCTAAGATAGCTGAAAGAATACTTTGTAAGAGACCTGAAGAGGCTCTGGAAGGGAAGAAAGAATACTTGTAACTGTTTGGAGTATAGTGAACCACTCAGACGAATTCTGAGGACTGGACGTAGTCCACAGTTTGGGGTGAACCAGTATAAAATCGCAGTGTCTATTATTTACTCTTTACTTCAGTTTATTTTGTTATTAAACGATTATAAAAAAGTTACTTGCAATTTACCTAAGTAATAATTTTCGTATAAACTTTGTGATATCTTTCTAACAAGAAAGAGAAGTTCTTAGCAAAATTCTTTATTCACAAAAAGGATACAACAATTCAACCCCCCTTCTTGTGTATCGAGTTTCTTGTACTTAAAGTTTATACTAACGTGTGATTTACTTCAATAATTCTTAAACCCTAATTAATAATCCCTAATTTAAATTTTGGAATTGTGATCTCACAATTCACAATTGACCCAAAACCTAAATTAGTTCTAAAGTTGTCTATTAACCTACCGGGAACCTATGCTCGATCTCTCGTCACACAATTACACCGGTTTGATCCAATTCTTATCTATCAATTCACCTAACTCTTGTTAGCCCAAATTGATTATAATAACTCAGCTCGCCCTTTTAGTTTGTTGCCGAATTATTACGAACAAATATTGAATCATAAAAATAACTCAATTAAAACACAACGAATCAAATTGTGGGAAGTACTTTGCGTCAAGCTTCGTAGAGGCAGCGACTGCGAGAAACCACCTATTATGGGAAGTACTTTGCGTCAAGCTTCGTCTCCGTATCTCTCTTCCTTTGTCTCCTTCCTTGAATCTCTCAATAGTTGACTAGGGTTTTTCAAATTTCACTCAAGTGAGTGTTCTATCAAAAGGCTCTCCAAAAGCTTTTGTATCTATCTCATAATGTTATATTTATACTTTGAATGCTTTAAGTCAAAGTCAGGGTCGAAACGGTCCAAAAAATCTTGTAAATTTTGAGTTTTTGCTTCAACCCGATGAAGGCGATGATCATGGTGCCTTAACCTTTCTTTCACAATCGTGGCTCAATGTGCACGATCGTGGCCTGAATGGAAGCTCTCTATCACGACTGTGCCCGAAGTGCACGATCGTGGCCTTACTGCTCTGGCTCGTCCCTCGCTGTCACGATCGTGGCCTGCTGTGCCACAATCGTGGGCTATGTCTTTGGCCTGAAAACTCCTCGCAACTTCTCCATTCTTTGCCGTTTACCCTGAAACACTAACAAACCCATCAAGGTACCCAAAAAATATAATAATTAAGCTCAAAATCTCATACTAACCCATAAAAACACTTAAACACACAAACTAACACAATTAAAACCTAAATACACACTCAACACTCAAATTCATACTAAATATATAACAATTGAAACCTTAAAACATAATGTAAATGACAACTATCAAGTACTGAAGTTTAACTTCATACCTATGGCTGTCTGTAAGTTTATCCAAAATCTTGAAGTAAATCTGGGGTCCTTGTTCGATATAGTAGACATTGGGACTCCGTGTAATCTTACTACCTCATTCATATATCTCAGAGCTAACTAATCTAGTGTCATATTCTCCCTCAATGGTAAGAAATGGGCCAACTTTGTCAATTGATCTACTATAACCCATATAGCATTATGTTGCCTCGAAGTTCTCGACAATCCCATAATGAAATCCATCGTAATTTGCTCCCATTTCTACTCCAGTATAGGTAGTGATTGTAACTTCCCAACTGGAGCCTGATGCTTAGCCTTAATCTATTGGCAAGTTAAACACTTAGTCACATAGTCAGTCACTTGCTTCTTCATCCCTAGTCACCAAAAATGCTGCTTTAGTGTGTTATATATCTTGGTAATACCAGGATGTATAGCATAAGGTGCTATATGTGCTTCCTCCAGAATCTCTTTCTTCAGATCCTGAATATCAGGTACACACAACCTTTATTTCAATTACAATGTCCCATCTCTCAACTCAAAATCAAAATTCGAACCTTCAACTTCTCAATAAGCTTCACTAATTTGGGATCTTTACTTTGGGCTTTTTTGATCCTCTAATATAAAATTGGTCTTAGCTTTAGTGTAGTTATCAATGCCTCATTCTACCCTAAATTCAACTCGACATTCAATGCTCAGAATTGAACTAGGCTTGGTAACCTTGATATCTGAATTTGAGCCACACTAATATTGGATTTTCTACTCAACGCATTAGCTACCACATTAGCTTTTCCTGGATGATACTCAATTGTTCAGTTATAATCTTTATGTAACTCTATCCATCTCCTCTGTCTCATTTTCAACTCCTTCTGGCTCAATAAATACCTCAACTCTTATGACCAGTATATATCTAAAATGTCTCTCGTATAAATAATGTCTCTAAATCTTTAGAGCAAAAACCACTGCAGTAAGCTGTAAATCATATACTGGGTAATTGAACTCATGAGATCTCAATTGTCTCAATGCATATTTTATCACTCTACCATACTACATCAATACACATCCTAACCTCTGGTGAAACGCATCACTATACACCACATAACCTCCAGATCCTGAGGGAATAGTCAATACTGGTGCTGTAGTTAATTGATAGTCTCTAGCTAATCCAAGAAAACTTCGAATCTCTGATATATTCCTCGGAGCTTCCTACTTTCTCACTGCCTCAACCTTTTTTAGGTCTACCTGTATGCCTTGTCCAGACACTATGTGACCCAAGAACACTACTTGATTCAGCTAGAATTCACATGTACTAAACTTGACATACAATTTTTTCCCTCATGATCTATAAAATCAACCTTAAGTGCTCAGCATGTTCCTCTCTACTCTTCGAATACATTAAGATGTCATCAATAAATACAATCACAAAATGATCTAAATAAGATTGAAATTCCTTATTCATCAAAGCCATAGAAGCAACTGGAATATTAGTCAACCTAAATGGCACTACTAAAAACTCGAAGTGCTCATATCTGCTCCTAAATGCACTTTTCGGTACATCAGCCTTTGCTATCTTCAATTGATAGTACCCAGATCTCAAGTCTAGCTTATTGAACACCTAAGCTCCCTACAACTGATTAAGAAAATCATCAATTCTCAGCAATGGGTTCTTGTTCTTTACTGTTACCCGATTCAACTGTCTATAGTTGATATATAGTCTCAGAGCCCTATCTTTCTTATTCACAAACAAAACTGGGCTCCCTATAGTGATACATTGGGTCTGATGAAACTCTTATCCAATAAATCCTGTAACTAAGCTTTGAGTTCCTTTAGTTTCACAAGCGCCATCTTATATGAAGGAATGGATATAGGAGCAGCACTTGGAACTAAGTCAATCATAAACTCCATTTCCTTATCTTGGGGTAAACCAGATAACTCGGTGGGAAACACATCCAGGAAATCACTAACAATAGGAATATCCTACATAGTCTGCTCATTTTGAGTATCAATTATATGGGCTAAATAAGCTTCACATCCACGTCTGATCAATCTCAATGCACTCATTGACGATATCAATCTATATAGCACAACTTGATTAACACCTTGGTATACTGCTCATGGTTGATTAGGAGAGTCTAGTATTACCTCCTTAGTATAGCATTTCATGATTGCCCTATGAGCAGTGAGTCAATCTATGCCTAGAATAATATATATTTCCTTTAACTGCAATATAATCAATTCAGCTTCTAACTCTGCCTGATCAGTTCTAATCAAACACCTTTATAGACTTCACCAATTACTGTACTACTACCTATTAGTGTACTCACCTCTAATCCATATTTCAACATTTCTCTATTACAATGCAGTCTAGATTCTAGATGATGTGTGATAAAAGAATGCGTAGATCCTGGATCTAACAATGCAAAAGCTTCAAAATTAAAGATATGCAACACACTTGCAATGAAATCTGGGGAGTTATGAGCCTCTTGTCTAGTCATAGCATAGACTTTGACCTAAGATTACGGTTGGTTGCTCTGCACTTCAGTCCTGACAGTAGGACTCCCTAAACTCACTCTGCCTCTACCTCTAACTCTTTGACCAAATCTACTAGTTCGGCTTTGCTGTATAGTTGTCACAGTTACCACCCATCCTCTCATTCCAGACTGTGTGCCATAAACTAAGGGTCAATCTCTGATTTGATGCTCGTAGGAGCCACAACGAAGGCAAGCTCCTGTTAATTTCCAGCATTCTCCACTTTGCTTCTTTCAATAATGTTCACATTGTTGCGTCTGCCCAAACACTGGACCTTTACCATTGCCAGATTGTATAAAACTGCCCCTCTGTTTGAACCCTGACTATCTTGATCTAGCCGGTGGTCAAAATGATTTGTTCTGGCGCTTACTAAACCTTTTGCTAGAACCAACCTGAGATTCATTAGCTCTCTTCATTTTAGACTCTTGTTTGTATTCCATTTGGCCATCTCTTAACAGTTGTTCTATTCGGATCAAGGCTACTCTCAACTCAAAAAAGCTGCTTAAATTTGTTATAGCTAGCCTCGTCTTAATCTCCATATTCATTCCATCTTCAAACCTCCTACACTTGTCTTCTTCAGTAGGAATCAAGACAGTAGCATACCCTATTAGTTTATTAAACTTTATCTTATACTCTACCACAGAGAGGTTGTCCTGCTTTAGATCCCGAAACTCCTTCATCTTCCTATCCAAATAGATCTTGGGCATGTCATGCTCCTTGAAGACCTTCAAAAAGTCTTCCCACTTCAAACCACAAGGTCTGGTGGTACTGCCTAGAATAGTCTTCCACCATTGATAAACTGGATTTTGTAGTAATAAGACTGCGTAATTGAATTTCTCATTAGACTTGCAATCCATCTAGTCAAATACTTTCTCTGTTCTCTCTAGCCATCCTTCGACCATGGTAGGGTCTGTACTTCTATAGAAGTCCACAACCCCTTGCTTTCTCAATTTATCATACCCCCTTTTCTTTCTCTTAGGAATTCTCAGAGGCGTTTGATCAAGTCGAGATATAGAAGACTCTCTACTAGCTCCTATAGACTCTAAGTCAACTGAATGTCCAACTTGATCACCTAAAGCGGATGACCTATAATAGGCAATAACTCTGATTACTATATGAAATTCTCATAATATATCATGTTTAATTGTCTATATATGTCCTTATAGATGCCAAACTATGCTCTAATACCAAAAACTATAATGTCCCTCTTACACCAACACGGGCCCATACGTCTGAGGCCATTCAAGCACCTACCTGATGGAAGCGGCATGCTAGAGCAATCACATTCACTAATTAAGGCATCATTCATAAAAGACAGTGTATCCAAAAGGTCCATTCTTCATTCCATTAATAAAACATAATACACTGTAGCTTTTCATTTGCAAGACCCATACATATATATAATATCCAAAAATAGTTGAGTGTTTACTACACTTTACAACATGTTCTACATGACAAGAGATCTATACAAAAGCACTAACTAAATCCTCAATCTTAGCTGACCAACCTTTGAGCCATTTCTTGTTGTCCAAAATACAACAACTATACTTCTCCTAAAATGTCTTAGAAGTTATGTCTTCTCTCTCGTACCTAAAAAGTCATGGTGTAATTTTTATGAATTTTGTGAACTCAGTGAGCAAGCCATCATTGATGCGCTTACTCATAGCAAATCACACAAACAGTTCATAGCAATTCATATCATCACGTGATACACATCACTTCACTAATCATCATGTTACACCAAATATCATTTTGTTCACTTATTTCATATTTCTCATTTAGAACAATTCAAACAATTCATTTCGATCATTTAAAACATACAATTCAAAATGTATATGCAATGCATATGTGACTCTCATTCAATTATTATGTTGTTGTGACCGAGTGCCTTTTTAACTGTTTTGTATCCATTGTAGATACCGGGCTCATTGATAACTGAGGGATACTAGGCTCATTTTACTAGTGAGCTTGTGGCTCTTATACACATTCTAAGCTTTAAGCTCTTCTTTCACTAGTTACTTTGGTCACAACTACCTTTATCTGATCATGCATATCATGTAATGAAATGCATCAATTATAACGTCATATGCAATCATTTACTTTCATTTATCATGTACAATCACTTTCACATTTTTATCGGACCTAAATCCATCATTCAACAAACATGTTTAGTATACTTATTGCTTTCTCATTCACATTCAATGAAGCATTTTCAATACGTTCTCAGTTATCAAAATCCTTGGACCATCAATGTTTGACATTTTTCACATTCACATAATTATCAATTCAATAATTGAAGTTTAAGCAATTACAATCAAGTCTAGTGAGGACATCTAGGTTACTCACAGTATGCTCTAGATAGCAATTGCCTCGATATCTCGGTAATGTCTAGATGCGGCCGCTATTTGCGCTTCTATATCATGCAATATACATTTACACACATTACTAATTTACACAATCATATAAACATTCATTCATATACATACGTATATGTATCATGTGTAATGCATGCTCAATTTGACTATTTCTGGTATATTTCCTTAATTGACATCTTATGATCATTTAACATCATCATTCAATCATTCTTTTATACTTAATATACTTTACTCACTTTAATTACCTAATCCATCATTAAACTAGGTTCATTCAAGCCTAAATATATCATAAGAAGGTACCTTAGCATTAATTATTTCAAACATCACTTAAAAGACATCATTACTCTCTTTGTGCCTACCCACGATGGTGGTGGACCTCCCACGATCATGATCGTGACAGAACCCAATTTTTGCCAGGCCATGATCGTGGGGACTATGCCACAATCATGCCCTGCATTTTCTTCCTTTATTTTCCCACGGATTCAACATACATAAAAGCATCATTTGCACTCCTCATTTTCCAAAATTCATATGCATTTATTCCACTTCATTTGATACAAATATAACTATCATATTGATTACATTAAAACTCACAAAGCTTTACTCAATTGGTTCTTTATCAATCACCTAATCCAATCATACATACATTCCTAACTTTTTTTTGACTTCCAAGTTCAATTTATTTCCTCACATAACAACTTATAACTCATAGTTTTTATACTCTCAAAATAAAATACAAACACTTATATTCATCCAATAAATTTTCTGCACTAATAATCACCCAAAACATGACATAAACACCTATATTTATTCATATATGTTTATCACTCATTAATCACCATTTTACCATCCATCCGTCTCAAAAATCATCCCAATAACATTTCATAATTTATTACTCATCAATATACAAAAACAAGACATGAATATGTCCATTTTATTCCTCCACAACACACATATATTCAACACCATCGTCCTTATCATTAAATCTCAAAATAATCACCATATTTGTCTCATTTACAACAACTCATAAAGATTAACATGCTACTTACTTTATCAAGATCCAAGCATCTTCAAAATCACATAAACCCTAACTCTCTATGCATGTATGATCATCATCATTCCAAGGAGGAAAGATTAGTTTTTTTTAAGTAATAAGATGGTGAAGTCAACGAAAATGGAAGTAGCAAGTGAAGGATGAAAGCAAGGTTCAACTTGTGATGCTTGGAGAAGAGAGTGTCGTGAGATGGAGAAGAAGAAATGAGAAAGAAGAAGAATGAAATGAACCAAAGAAGAAAATGAAAGATGGTCTTTCATTAGGTTAGTGTCATGGGTGAGGTGTGGCAAGGGAGGTGCCACTTGTCACCTCCCCATGGTTCCACTTGGTCCCTTTTTAATAACTAGTCCGTTTGTCTCCAATTTCTAATCCAATTGTCTCCCAATTTTCTATGACATTTGTCAATAAATCCTAATACCACATATCAATTATTTCTGTTGTCATATGTCAGTTATTTCTACTATAATAAATTAACTGTCTTGACACTTGGCATTTTTCCTAGTCCCAAAATACCCAAAATTTTAGAAATTTCCCAATTTTCACTAAAATTATAAATCAACTAATAAAATCTCCAAATCAAAAATCGACATAATATTCACTATTCACATTATAATCACTTTAAAATCATTTATACCCCAGAATATGTTAAATAAGTGCATGTACAATCTTTGTGATGTGAACAAAAAATCAATAGTCACGTGTATGTATGCTGATGGTATGCTTGAGCATGAAATGCATTTCCTAATTTCTGGATGCTACTTTTCATGTGGAGAAATCTAGGGTTCTAACCCTTGGTAATAGAAATGGGATATTTCATTAGAGAGTTGCTTGGTAGATCGAGCGACTATTTACTTCATCACACTTTGAAGAAAGGTAACTTCTGTGCTGATTTTTTGGCCAAGGCTGCTTGTAGCATAGATTATGATTATGAGATCTTGGTTAGTCAACCACTAGAGCTAGTTCAGGTGCTTGATGCAGACCTTTAAGCTGTTTTGTTTCCTCGGGGCTGTAATGGCCTCTAGTTTTCATCTTTGTTCACCAAAAAAAAATTCTCACAGTTAAATTTTGGTTTATCTCTAAAAAAAACTAAAATCATAGACAAACAAAACATACAAACACACAATCAAGCAATTTGATTATTTCCTCCAAAATTCCATTTGATTTAAAATTCTGGTAGGAATAGATGGGGGAAATGAGATCCTCCCTGTGTAAGCCCCTTGGCTCCCTTAAACATTTCAAAGGGGACATATTCATAAGCACAAAGAAAGAGGTAGTTGTCACATGGGCCTTGATCCATTTGATGAAAATATTATGTAATACTATAACTTCCAAAAGCTGAATTACAAAGTTCCAATCAATACAATAAAAGGATTTTTAAAAATCAACCTCGATTAAGTAGTTTAAATAGGATCTTCTCCTTATATAACCCTTTAAAAGTTCTTAAACAATAAGGATATTATCCCCAATCTATTTACCTTCCATGAAAGTACCGTAGTTATCACTTATTATACATAAGAAGACCAGTTCCATTTTATTAGCTAGGATCTTTGAAATCACTTTATAGAGGAAATTAGAGCAAGCTATAGGTCTAAAGTCATCAGAGGAAGTAGGATCAGTTAGTTTGGGAACCAAATGTAAAACAATTTTGTTAAGCTCCTTTAGCATAATTCCTCTAAAGAAAAAATTATGGATAAACTCTTTAACCATTATCCTTATCTTTGGCCAAGCCTTTTGAAAAAAATAGCCATTTAGGCCATTAGCCATAAAAGTTTTGCCTTATTCAATTAAAATATAGTTCTTTCAATAATTGAATCATTAATCAATTTCCTCTATAGAAATCCTAGTATTAATGAAGGAACCTAGACAAAAAGAAGTTCCATAGCTTATACCAATAAAGTTTCTGAAGTACTCTTCAGCTTCCCTGAGGAGTTTATTCTTTTTGCTTATCACCTCTCATTTTATCTTGTGATGAAGTAAATTTTATTAGCATTTCTTTCTGCGACTAAGGTGTTGAAGAAAAAACTGATGCATCTACATACTTCCTCAATCTAGCTTACTCTAGCCCTTTGCACCAAAAGGCTTGAATGATCACTTAGAACTTGTATATAATCTTTCAGGGCCTATTTTTCTTGATTTAAAAAACGTGACTCACCTAGAGAACTAGAGATTAATAATTAGGCAGAAATTAGCTTATCATTTACAATTGAGATAGAAAATATAGTATTAAGACCCCTTTTAGCATTAAGAATTTTTAATTCTTCTTTAATAGCTTTCAGTTTTAAAACAAGCCTAAATTGCATAGTACTAGAGAAAGTAGCTTGAAAACCTCTGGATAAAGCATCCTGGAAACCATTATCAATAGGAAGTTATTAAATCTAAAAGGGAACTTTCCATTAACCTTTTGGAAGATCTCACAAACTTTAATAGTGGGGTGAACATTAAAGATAGGCTCCACAAAACTAGCCTTACTTTCAACGAATTATACTAGTCAATCATGATTAACCAGGGCCCTATCCAAATTTTTCCTTATAAACTAACTTAACCACTACTTATTGTTCTATGTGGATCTGTGGCCTTCAAAATTTAGATATGAAATTCCCAAACTCTCACACAATTCTTAAGTTCTTTTGTAAAATTCCGTAAAATGTAATTCCCTTTAGCCTCAGATCTGTATAGTGTTAAGTTGAAGTCACAATAATGTAACTATATTCCATAACATCTCCTTTAAATTCCTATCAAACTTTCCCATAGATCTTTCCTTTGAAAAGCTAGATTTAAGCCATACTGATCGTGTTTGTCGAGCTTTACAATTATAGCCCTTAAATACCGCAAATGCACGAGTTGTTAATTGTAGTAATTGAAGGGCCGATCTCACGAGGAGGTTGAACTAATCTAATCCTAGGGTGACTAAGGCTTAGAGAAATAATAAGGTGAAATTAAAAATAAAACAAGAATATAAACACAAGAATTTGATTGCAGGAATTTAACTCAAGAAATTAACACAAAAAAATAATTGAAATTGAGCAACATAAAGATCACTATAGAAATTAGTCAAGAGAAAATACCAAGTTATGAGAGAGGGGATTCTAACTATCATTAATACTAACATAGCCAATTATGTGTTATCGGGGTGTTGGTTCTAGACTATCATAGGGGGAATTACTCCCTCCTGAGTTATAGTCCCACATCCTAAATCATTAACCCTAATTAAATTATAAAAATTTGCAATCTCTCAATTAACAAAAAACCCATAATTAAAATTAGATCGGAAGCTCTCTACTCAACTACCGAGTCTCACACGGGATCTCTTAGTAGAAAAACCTATATGATTAACTACATGGTTTATTAGATTGCCTAACTCTTGTTAACCCAATCCAATCATTTTTATACGACTCAACCTCTCGATTTGTTACCAAAATATGCATAAATCGAAGTTAATCACAACATCCAATTAATAAAACAAAAAATCGACTATATTAACATTAAATCAAAGTAAAATCCTGAAGGAAGAGTTAAAACATTGTCAACAATCCAAAACCCATCATTATACAATCCATTTCAATCTTATACATTAAATGAACAAAATGAAATGGAAAGGAAATAGAACTTGGATCGGACAATCCATGAAGGAAGCACTGTTGGTAGACCACCTAATCTAGGAAGTAGCAGTGTCAGGACCCGTTTCTTCTTCCTCTTTTTCTTCTCTCTCTATCTCTTCTTTTCTCTCTTTTGAACTTACCAAAAGTGTCAAAATGTAGAAGCTCCTTTAGGTTTTCTTCATTAGCCCTTTTATAGGTTTTCTAATTTCCTAAAAGGTCTAAAAAGTCCCTCGAAAATTTAAGTTGGGAAGGTTGTCTGTGTGTTTTGTTGCACAGGCCACGATCGTGATCCCTGAATGAGCCTTCTATCACAATCGCAGCTCCTCCCTGATGCTTTTGTCACGATCGTGGCTTTTGAGCCACGATTGTAGGTCTGGTTGCTCCATCGAGTTTTCTCATGATCTCCTCTGTTCTTCTATATTTGCCATGAAACATTAGCGAATATATCAAGGCACCTCAAAAACAAAAAATTGAAGCTCAAAAGTGTTCTCTAACCTCAAAACACCCAAAACAAAAATATCTAACTAAATAATCGAAACCTAACCTAAGTAAGCATTAATAATTCAATTTAACTATTAAACACTTACTAAGCTACCTACTAAAATATTATATAGTCTACGAATATCAACATCCCCACACTTGAACGTTTGCTTGTCCTTAAGCAAAAATAAAATAAGCAAAACACATTCTTGAGTGTAATTTATGGAAAACAATCTACTCGTTTTATGCTCAAAAACTACAAGTGTATGGGTCGTGACCTGTAGTTAAAAAGCGTATATCGATCTCATAAGGATTGATGCCCAGACACCACTTAATTCAAATCAAACTTTGTTTAAGAAACAAAATTGCTTAATGAAAATAATCTGGAAAATTAAATTAAAATTAAAAGAATAATAATAATAAATAATTAACAATACTAAAATGCAGAAAATTGGAATTCAAGAATCTAATTACTAGAGATCACTTTCCCTTTCCTAAGTTTATGTGATGGCCATGATCCTTTCTTTTAGGTTGACTTCAATATTGCTCGGTAGGCTACCTGCATTTCTAGAAGATAAAGCGTTAGCGAGTTGACCTACCTGAACTTCTAAATTATGGATGGATGATGCATGGTTCTTCACAATTTGGTCGAATTTCGCTTCCATCCCCTTCTGACTCTCCTCTTGGCTAGCAAACATCCTTTTTTGATTCTCCTCTTGAGCTACTAGTTTAGACTCCAAGACCTCTATCATCTTATCCATCTTGCTCTCCATTGATCTGATTAGGTCTTGCTAAAATTCCGGAGGTCCTTTTGGTCTTGTTCGACCACCTACATTATTATTACTCTAAGAAAAATTTTGGTGGTTTTCCATATTGGATTATAAGTATTGGAATAAGGAATATTACCTCGCTGCTGCTGGCCTATGTAACTTACCTATTTGGTATCACCGGCTCCCAATAGAAAAAACTCAGTTGAGCTAAGGTTGTTCTGTCCACACAGCTCACATTGCACTTGCATCGCCTTAGCTATATAGGTAGAAGCTCCTTGTATGTCGATCAGCTGCTTTGTAAGAGCCATAATTTGAGCCTGCAAAGTAATAACAAAGTCAATCAGTATCATACCTTTTTGTTCGCCTTAGGTGTAGAGATAGAAGCTCCTTGCATGTTGATCAGTTGCTTCGTAAGAGCTATAATTTAAGCCTGCAAAGTAATATAGAGTCAATGTGTATCATACCTTTTTGGTCTTTCCACCCCTATTTGCTCCTCTTGCTAGACGACATACAGTTGTTGCTCGTCAACTCCTCGAAAAGATCATGAGCTTCTTCCACAGTTCTCCTCATCAATGAATCTCCAGTGGCTGCATCAATAGTTCCTCTCGTGCTTGGATTAACATCATTATAAAATGTCTGCAGTAGGAGCTCCCTCAGAAGGTTATGGTGGGGATAACTTCTCTGCAATTCTTTAAACCTCTTCCAAGCTTCTTAGAGAGATTCTCCATCGTTCTATTAGAAATTCGTGATCTCCTTGAATATCCTCATCGTCTTGGTCAACGGAAAGTACTTCGTAAGGAATGCTTAAGCAAGCTACTCCCAAGTAGTAATTTGTCCCGAATTTAGTGAGTTGTGTTATTCCTTTGTCTGATCTTTCAATTGGAAAGAAAACAATCTCAACTTCACCGCATCATTGAACATTTCGTTAAATCAAAAAGTATCACAGATCTCCAAAAAATTAACTATGTGAGTATTCGGATCCTCATTGGATAGCCCGTAAAATTACACATTGTTCTGCAATATGTTGGAAGTGCCGACTTTATCTTAAAATTGTTCGCTTGAACCACCAGCCTCACAACTCCTTAAGGACAGAATCTTGGCCTCATGAAATCCATCAGTGACCTATCCAGACCTCCTTTTTCTCCTTCTTTATCCATATCTCTCTGTGAAAAATTTACATACTTTGCTCTTCTTAACTCTCTTTCGCGTTACCTGATGTCTGAAAATTCTTCTTAACTAACTTTTGTTGATCTTTTCATACTCCTTGTGTTCATGCACCTACAAATACACAAGGAAAAGTATCAAAAACTCTTAAATCAAAGTAATCTAAATTAAACATGATGCTAAACAATCAATCCCCCAGTAACGGTGCCAAAAACTTATTTAGTGTAATTTATGCAAAACAATCCACTTGTTTTACGCTCAGAAACTGCAATTGTATAGGTCGTGACTTGTAGTTAAAAAGCAGATATCGATCCTACTGGGATTAATGCCCAGACACTACTTAATTCAGATCAAACTTTATTTAATAGACAAAATTGTTTAATGGAAATAATCTAGAAAATTAAATTAAAATTCAAAGACTAATAATAAACAATTAACAATACCAAAATGTAGAAAATTGGAATTCAAGAATCTAATTACTAGAGATCACTTTGTACCTATTTTGTCTCCCTCCTATTTTATCGAATTGTGTCTCACCTAAGATTTTTGAATGTATTAACTACCCTCTCTCAAGGTGTAATTATTGTCCCTAGTCAAATTAAATGAATTCAATTGAATGATCTCTCAATCTACCTAATCACTCCACCAATTTAACTAGTTACTAAACTATCTTATGGCTGATTAATTGAATTCGTCGAGATCTTCCTTCTAACTAATCAATTAACATGATGATTGTAAGTCTATAGATTGCCAACTCTCGTTGTAAAATCTTACATAAATAACCTTACTCACTTTCTCGATTTATTGCAAGATAGAAATAAAATAAACAATCATCAAAAACAACTTTCATTCAATTCAATAAAATAACAGTTTAACAAAAATAGTTCAAAAGTAATCCCTAAAAACAAATCAGCTAATCATGGTCTCCATAACATCACCAACACTCAAATATTCCATTCTACAAGGATTAGAAGACATAAAATTGAAGGAAAATTGAATAAGAAAACTCCTTCTCTTCTTTGCCAAAATCTAGAATTTTTGATGTTGATGTGCTATTTTCCCAATCTTGATGATAATCCTTTAATATTCACTTTCCTCAAGACTCAAAACTTGTATTCTTCACTCAAGGAGACTCTTTTCTATAGAGGGTTTCGTCCTCTTCTCATCAATGGAGGCTTAATTATGTTTTATAGTCTAAAAACTCTAAGTTTAATTAAGCCCTACATAACGTCTCGGATTAAAGTTCCCATGATCATGGGAATGATCTTGCAACAGAATGTCTCCTCTTCTTTTCTCCTCCATGATCTCTAGCTCAATCTCTAAGTTGTTCAATCTTCCTTCCTATATAAAAATAATCAATTATTACCCGAAATTAACATCAAATATAAAATAACAACAATGAAAATCAAACTAAATGAAAATATACAAAATGAATCCTAAACTACCACAATAATCAACAATTATACAAGAAACACATACCAATTACCTAGAAAAATATAGACTAATTGACAACTATCATATATAACATACCAAAACACACAGCAAGCAATGTAGTAATGAGGCAATGAAATTCAACTTCCCGAAACTAATTTAACTTTAAAGACAATCTTTCAAGTTGTTCCAACTTATTAACTTGTGAAACCTGCACCTAAGTACCTTTGACTAAATATACAACTAATCTAGAACTTAAATTTAAGTTTATTCACCCCTATTAGTTGCACACACGCATTGATAATTATTCATTCAATAAAAAATGTAACTATCCCTAAGTATGTTTTAATGAAAATTCAAGTTATTCACCAAGATCGATAGATTTTATTTGACAAAACACTTTTTTTGTTAATTTTGGTTGACATGAACCTAGCCTTTTACGCGAAGGCAAACATTTGTGATGAATGTCGATCTAGTTACTCAACTAGGTCATGCTTTTAGTAAGCAGCTTGGTTGGAATGTCATTATAGCCTTTTGATGCGGAGGCACACATTTGTGATCCGTGTCGATTCGATTACTTAACTACGTCACATTCTTAACTAGTTACTAGCTCTATTTATAACCCGAAGGTCAACAAAATAGTTATTTGCTTATAATTTACACTTTTTTTGTAAGCCTACCTTATTGCTTTAGCTAATCATTCTCATGAAAATATATTAGCAATGATACATATTCAATTGACCTAAAATTATAAATGAATATGACAACTTCCTAGGGTGAATAAACTAACATCGTATCCTAATTAACCTGCATATTTAGCCAAAGTAACCTAGGCCACTAATTTCATGAGCTAATAAATCTTAGCAGCCTAAAAGACTATGTTCAAAGCTAAACCAATTCTGTTCAATTCTAGCCATTGACACATTAACACAATTCACATTATGCAACCTAAATATACTAACATAAAAAATGTAAAAAAATATCCAAAATTCACATTCAAAGTAGAAACATACATACGCACAACCCTCCCCACACTTGGACAACAGCTTGTCCTCAATGTGAGAAGAGCAACAACAACACAGAAGGTGGGGTTAAAAACAATGTAACAAAAGAACATAAGAACAAACTAAAGGTAAACATAAAAGTAAAAATAAAGATAAAAGACAAGGGTTAGAGCATCAAACCCATCATGGTGACTGAGGTGATGATGGTGATGGTGTTAGAGACCAAATTTGCTTGCCACTGAGAATGCTTCCTTATCTGAAAATTAATTCACAAAGAGTAAGAGAATTAATAATCCCTAACACTTCCAAATCATACAAACTTATTTTTAGAATTTAAAACAATCTAACTACACACAATTTAAATCTAACGACTAAACATGCTAATTTATAGTCATTAGCTTGACCTTATAACCTTGGAAACTCAACTGGGATCAATTATGAGCTGCTTGCTTATATTGTTCTCATTCAACGTCAGCTTCGTAGCTTGTAAATAGGCTACATGTTGGAAGATAATAAAAATGCCATAATCTATCAAAGTAAGGAAACCTAATAAGCTTAGTAATATCCTTTTCAGCGACAATCTATCAACAAAATAGGGAATAACAAAACTTCCTGAATCTTCCTTAATCACCTTTGTCTCATCTGCTTCTTCCACTTCGCAAAAAGAGAAGTCTATATCTTTTTGAACCTCTACCGCCGCTGTCATTCATTCTTCCTGCTCTTGCTCTATTAAAGATGTGAATACATTAATTTACATGAATGGTAGGCTTAATGGGTAAAGAGGAGGAGGAATATAGGGAGAGTCCTCATTCTTTTCTTCATTCTTTTAAAGCTTTTCTTGGTCCTCTACAAGGTTTCTGCTTGGTCTTCTAGTGGTTCTTCTAGCTTTTCTTATTCATAAGTGCAATAGCCTTAACTTGCTCTTTTGGATATACTTCTATGTTGCTCCAAAGACTCCCCATATTTCTTGTAGATAACGCATTGGCAAACTGTTCCACTTGAACCTCCAGGTAAAGGATAGAAGAGGCATGAGTTCTTGTTACTTGGGCGATTTGTCTTTTTAACCTCTTTTGGGCCTCATACATACTTAAGAGCTTGTCTATGATCTTGTCTAGTTTGGAATCACAGTCATTGTATTCATCCTATTGAAATCCATGTGACTCTTAATTTCTAAACTGAATCCTAGCATTGTTAGACCAATGAAAATTTGAGTGGTTCTGCCACCTCGAATTGTATGTGCTTGAATAAGGATGGATATCTCCCTGATCAACTTGTGCTCCATTAAAGTTAAATTGCTCCATGTTGTTGTTTTCTCTTAAGAAACAATCAACTACAATATAGCTATCTTGTCCACGTAACTCACCGTTGTGTTGAATTGCTTTAAATGGAGAGGAAGAAGTGACCTTCAGGCTATTCAGTTGCGTGGTTTGTAACGCCCCAACATATACCCTTGAAGTATTGTAGCATGTCTAGGGTGTATTAAAAAGTGAACATAATGAATTAAGTACATCGAAGTATAGTAAGAGATATAATGGTAATTAATGTAATAGACAATGGTAAATGGATGATTTGTTCGCTTTGGCATAGACATACATACTTAGACATGAGATATGTATGGAAATTTTTGATATGTTTTCTTGGATTTATGAATGTGATGTGAGGGGAATTGATAAAAGAAGTATTACATAAGCAAATGGGATGTTTTTGGATAAATTGGATGTATTTTTGTGTTGCTCTTGCATGTTAAGACCGAAGTTAGTTGATTAGGGATGTGTACCTTACTGAATGGATAGGTTCCACTAAATAAATTTTTGTAATTTAGACATATCTTGGCCTTTAGACCTCTAAATTGGATAATTTAAAATGGATATTAAACTAGAGACATGGATATAAAATTTTCACGAAGGAACCGAAATCTGATTCTGCCCATAAGAGTTTTGGATTCTGGTTTGAAGTTGAGTTCTAGATATTGTCCTTCTTTTCAAACAACCTGTATTATTTTGGGTATAACTCCCAATATAATTAGCAAAATTTCATGAAATTTACTCCATTAGAAAAATAAGACATAGGGGAATGAAATAATTTGGTGAGATTGTAGGTTAATATGGGAATTAAAGGAAGAAGGATCAATATGCAATTTTCCTAAAGTCAACTCATAGACCAATAAGATTAAAGTATGTGTGTCCAATAGAATTGTAAAACATGGTGCAATCGTATTGTAAAAAATGGTCCAATAGAATTTTAACACATGTTCCAATAGCATTACAACACAAGGTCCAATAGCATTGTAACAAGTGGTCCAATGGGATTGTAACACATAGTCCAATAGGATTGTGACATATGGTCCAATGGGATTGAAACTAGAAAATTCATGAAAAAGCATATGGAGAAAGGAGATGGTCGAAACTTTGATGGCTTAACTTTTGAATTTTCTCCTCTCCATTTCTCCTTCTTCATCCCATCATTTTTCACTTAGTGATTTAAGCAAAGTCAAAGCGGAAGGGAAGGAAAAGCATTAGAAGAATTACTTTGCCAATTTTAAAATTTGGGACTTCACTTAGTTGATTTCTGTATTTGTGTATGATTGAATGGATATAAAGATTCATTTGGATATTTAATTGTTACTGGTATGTTTCTTTGGTGTTTTTTTGGTGTTACTTTTCATGAACTTGGTTGTATATGACAAGAGAGTATTGTGTAGTGGAATTCTGTCTAAGGTTTATTTGAGTCAATCATATTGTTTGAGTCATAACTCAGCCTACAGACCTGAAAATTATGTGATTCTAGTTGCATTTGATGTTAAGTCAGGAGGACTTTACGATAATTAATTTTGATAACAACGAAATAATAATACTGCTAGAAATAAATGAACTAGTTTGATGAGTATGTTAAGTGTGCAGAAGAAAAATACAGAAGAAGCGAGAGATACAGAAGAAAACACAGAAAAAGCGAGAGATACAGAAGAAAACACAGAAAAAGCGAAATACAGAAGAAAACACAGACGAAGTGGAGATACAAAAGAAGTAGACACACAGAAGAAAGCGAAACACAGAAGAAGTGAAACACAGAGGAAATGAAATACAGAAGAAAACACAGACGAAGTGGAGATACAGAAGAAGTAGACATACAGAGGAAAGTGAAACACAGAAGAAGTGAAACATAGAGGAAAGGAAACACAGAAGAAACAAAACATAGACGAAGTGGAGAATACAGAAGAAAACATAAACAAAGTAAAGATATAAAAGAAACAAAACACAGACGATACAAAGCAGAAGATACGCTAGTACGACAAGCAGTTAGTTCGTTGGAGTTAGTTATAGAACTCAACTAAGTAGCGGTTATCAAGATTCAAGAAGCGATTATTAAGAATCAAAGAAGTAGTTATCAAGAATCAAGAAGCAGTTGGAGACTTAGACTATAAATACTGGTCGTAGTCGAAGATTGAACAACTTTAAACTTTTCAATTTTTCGAGAAACCTTTGATCCTACAATTTTTTAGCGTTCAAGTGTATACTTAGAAAAGAGAAATTCTGTAGTGCGATACTGGAGAGCTAAACTTACTGTAACAATAGCTCACGATATCTTTCTAGTGAGAGAAAGAAAAGGCTAAGAGCCTGGAGAGG
>JAOTAY010053821.1:0-19480 GCA_025629805.1 Erythroxylum baracoense | reverse complement strand
CTTTATGCACTTATACCGGGAAGATGTCATGAATGCATGTACAGTAAATTTTCATGCGCAAAACTCACTATTCACAATTGCATGAGCATGAGATGTGTTGTCCTAATTTCTCTGATTGCTCTCTCGTGTACCCGTTTCCCTGGTCCAACCCGTTACATGGAAACGGGATGTTACAGTGCCAAAGGGTTGTTTTTCCCACCGAAGTTGCCCAACTGACTATTTTGCCCACTGAGGTGCCTAGTGATCATGTCAATGGACTATTTACCCCACCGAAGGTGTGCCAATAGGCTGTTTTTCCCCCTAAGGTGCCTAGAAAACTTGTCAACGGGCTATTTTGCCAACGAAGGTGTTCCAATAGACTATTTTACCTGTCGATGGGGTGCCAACGGGTTGTTTTTCCCACTAAGGTGCCTTATGGACTGTTTTTCCCACCGAACGAGCATGCCAACGGGTTGTTTTGCCTACAAAAGATGTGCAAATGGGCTGCTTTTCCCACCAAAGTTACCCAATGGGCTATTCTACCCCCAGTATGTGCCTAGCGATCATGCACTATTTGCCCTACCTAAGGTGTTCTAACGGGTTGTTTTGCCCACAAAAGATGTCCCAATGAGCTGTGTTTCCCCCCAAAGGTGGCCAACGGGTCGTTTGTTCCACGAAAGGTGTGCCAACATGTTGTGTTGCCCACCAAAGGTGTTCTAAAGTGTTGTTTTGCCACCGAAGGTGCCCAATGGACTATTTTGCCCACCAAGGTGCCTAGTTATCGTGTCAAAGGACTATTTGCCCCACCGAAGTTGTGCCAATGGGATGTTTTTCCCATAAAAGTTGCCTAGTGAACGTGCCAATGGGCTATTTTGCCTACCAAAGGTGCCAAGTGAATGTGGCAACGGGCTACCTTACCCCCTGATGGTGTTTAGTGACCATACGACCGTGGTGTTTTTTCGACCGAAGTTGTGCCAACGGGCTATTTTTCCCACAAATGGTGCCAAGTGAATGTGACAATGGGCTACTTACCTGACTAAAGTTGTGCCAATGAGCTATTTTTTCCACTGAAGATGCCTAATAAACATGTCAACGGGTTGTTTTACCCACCTAAGGTGCCTATTGACCTTGCCAATGGGCTATTTTTCCCACCAAAGGTGCTAAGTGAATGTGTCAATGGGCTATCTTGCCCACTGAAGGTGTCTAGTGACCATATGAACGTGGTACTTTTCCCACTAAAGGTGTGCCAATGTGTTATTTTTCCCAACAAAGGTGTGCCAATGGGTTGTTTTTCCCACCTAAGGTACCTAGGGAACGTGCCAATGGGCTGTTTTGCCTACCAGGGGTGATAAGCGAACATGGCAATGGGCTATTTTTCTCAACTTAAGATGTCCCAATAAGTAGTTTTTCCAACTGACGATGTACCAACGAGTTGTTTTCCCACTGAAGTTACCTACTGAACGTGCTGAAGGGCTATTCACCCTATAAACGGTGCATCAATGGGCTATTTTTCCCACAGAAGGTGCCCAGCGAACATGGCAATGGGTTGTTTTGCCCACCAAAGGTGTGTATTTACTGTGCCAATTGGCGATTTTACCCACCAAAGGTGACTAAAGACTGTATGGATGTTTTATGCACCAAAGGTGTGCAAACAGGCTATTTTCCCACCGAAAGTGCCTAGCAAACCTACCAACGGGCAATTTTGCCCACTGAAGGTATGCTAACGGGTTGTTTAGCCTACCGAAGATGTTCCAGAGGACTATTTTGCCCACTGAAGGTGACTAGCGACTATGCCAACAGGATGTTTTGCCCACCAAAGGTGTGCCAACTGGCTATTTTTCCTACAAAAGGTGCCTAACAATCGTGCCAAGGGGCTGTATTGGCCACCAAAGGTGTGCAAACGAGCTATTTTTCCCATCAAAGCTGCCTAACGGCTGTTTTGCCCATCAAAGGTGCCAAGAGAATGTGCCAACGGTCTTTTTTACCCACTGAAGGTGTCTACTGACCGTGTGATGGTGATGTTTTTCCCACCAAAGATGTGCCAATGGGCTATTTTCCCACTAAAGGTGTGCCAACAGGTTGTATTTCCCACCAAAGGTGCCTAGCGAACATGCCGACAGGCAGTTTTGCCCACGAAAGCAGTTCCAATAGGCTATTTTGCCTATCAAAGGTGTGCAAACGGGTTGTTTTCCAACTGAAGGTGCCCTATAGACTGTTTTTCCCACGAAGGTGCCCAGCGGGACACCAGCAGGCTATTTTGCCTACAGAAGATGTACAAACGGGCTGTTTTTACCTGCAGAAGGTGTGTAAATGGGTTGTTTTCCCCACTGAAGGTTTCCAATGGGCAGTTTTGCCCACCGAAGGTGCCAAGCAATCGTGTCAGCTAGCTATTTGCCCACTGAAGGTGTTCCAATGGGTTGTTTTGCCCACGAAAGTTGTTCCAACGAGTTGTGTTTCCCATTGAAGGTGCCCAATAGGTCGTGTTTTCCACTGAAGGTGCCTAGAGACTATGGCAATGGGTTATTTTGTCCATGAAAGGTGTTCCAACGGTCTGTTTTGCCTATCGAAGGTGTGCCAAAGGGCTGTTTTTCCCACCGAAGGTGCCCAATTGACTATTTTGCCCACTGAGGTGCCTAGCGATCGTGTCAATGGACTATTTACCCTACCGAAGGTGTGTTAATGGGCTGTTTTTCCCCCCTGAGGTGCCTAGCAAACTTGTCAACTGGATATTTTGCCCACCGAAGGTGTTCCAATAGGCTATTTTACCTATCGATGGTGTGCCAACGGGTTGTTTTTCCCACTGAAGGTGCCTTATGGACTGTTTTGCCCACCGAACGAGCATGCCAACGGGTTGTTTTGCCTACAAAAGATATGCAAATGGGCTGCCTTTCCCACCAAAGTTACCCAATGGGCTGTTCTACCCCCAGTATGTGCCTAGCGATCATGCACTATTTGCCCCACCTAAGGTGTTCTAACTGGTTGTTTTGCCCACAAAAGATGTCCCAACGAGCTGTGTTTCCCCCCAAAGGTGCCCAACAGGTTGTTTTTTCCACGAAAGGTGTGCCAACATGTTGTGTTGCCCACCAAAGGTGTTCTAAAGGGTTGTTTTGCCACCGAAGGAGCCCAATGGACTATTTTGCCCACCGAAGGTGCGCAAACAGGCTGTATTTCCCACCAAAAATACCTAGCGAACTTGCCAATGAGCTATTTTTCCCACTGAAGGTGTCAAGAGAACATGCAAATGGGCTATCTTTCCCACCAAAGGTGTCTAGTGACTGTGCGACCATGGTGATTTTCCTACCAAAGGTGTGCCGACGGGCTATTTTTGCCACCAAAGGTGTAACAACTGGTTGTTTTTCTGACCAAGGTTGCCTAGTGAATGTGCTGATGGGCTGTTTGCCCTACTAAAGGTGTGGGTCTTTTTTCCCACTGAAGGTTCCTAGTGAACATGCCAATGGGTTGTTCTGCCCACCGAAGGTGTCTATTGACTATGCCAATGGGCTATTTTCCCACCGAAGGTGACTAGCGACCGTGCCAACGGGATGTTTTCCCACCAAAGGTGTGCAACGGGTTGTTTTCCTACTGACGGTGCCTGGCAAATGTGTCAATAGGCAGTTTAACCCACCGAAGGTGTGCCAACGGGCTGTTTTGCCTATCAAAGGTGTTCCAAAGGACTATTTTGTCCATCGATGGTGACTAGTGACCGTGCCAACGGGATGTTTTACCCACCAAAGGTTTGCCAACTGGCTGTTTTGCCTATCAAAGGTGCCAAGCGAATGTGTCAATGGTCTATTTTGCCCATAAAAGGTGTCTAGTGACCGTGTGACCGTAGTGTTTTTCCCACCAAAAGTTTGCCAATGGGTTATTTTTTTCACTAAAGGTGTGCCAATAGGTTGTATTTCTCACCGAAGGTGCCTAGCGAACGTGCTGGCAGGCTGTTTTGCCCTTAGAAGGTGTTCCAACAGGCTATTTTGCCTATCAAAGTTGTGCGAACGGGTTGTTAGTCCACTGAAGGTGCCCTATGGACCGCTTTGCCCACCAAAGGTGCCTAGCGAGCATGCCAATGGGCTGTTCTACCTACAGAAGGTGTGCAAATGGGCTATTTTCCCCACCGAAGGTACCTAATGGGTTGTTTTGGCCACCAAAGGTGCCTAGTAATTGTGCTAACTGGCTATTTGCCCTACTGAAGGTGTTCCAATGGGTTATTTTGCCCACCAATGCTGTGTTAACGAGCTCTGTTTCCCATTAAAGGTGCCTAACGGGCCTTGTTTTCCACTCAAGGAGCCTTGTGACTGTGGCAACGGGCTGTTTTGACCACGAAAGGTGTGCCAATGGGTTGTTTTGCATACCGAAAGTGTGCCAAAGGGTTGTTTTCCCTACCAAAGGTGCCCAACTAACTATTTTGCCCACTAAGGTGCATAGCGATTGTGCCAATAGACTATTTACCCCACCGAAGGTGTGCCAACGGGCCGTTTTGCCCACCAAAGGTGTCAAGCAAACATGGAAATAGGTTATCTTACCCATCGAATGTGTGTAGTGACCGTGCGACTGTGGTTTTTTTCCCACTGAAGGTGTGCCAACAGGCTATTTTTCCCACCAAAGGTGTACCAACGGGCTATTTTTCCCACCAAAGTTGCCTAGAGAACGTGCCGACGGGTTGTTTACCCCACTAAAGGTGTGCCAATGAGCTGTTTTTCCTACTAAAGGTGCCCAGTGAACATGCCAATGGGTTGTTCTGCCTACTGAAGATGTTTATTGACTGTGCCAACGAGCTATTTTGCCGATCAAGGGTGACTAATGACCATGCCAACTGGATGTTTTGCCCACCAAAGGTGTGTCAACGGGCTATTTTCTCACCGAAGGTGCCTAACAAACTTGTCGACAGGCAGTTTTACCCTCCAAAGGTATGCCAACGGGTTGTTTTGCCTACCGAAGGTGTTCCAAGGACTATTTTGCACACCAAAGGTGACTAACGACTGTGACGATGAGATGTTTTGCCGACCAAAGGTGTGCCAACGAGTTGTTTTTCCTACCAAAGGTGTCTAGCAATCGAGCCAACGGACTATGCTGCCCATCGAAGGTTTGCGAATGGGCTATTTTTCCCACCGAAGTTGCCTAATGGATATTTTACCCATCAAAGTTGCCAAACCAACGTTCCAATAGCCTATTTTGCCCGCCAGAGGTGTCTAGTAACCGTGTGGCCTTCTTGTTTTTCCCACCAAAGGGGTGCCAATGGGCTATTTTTCCTACCAAAGTGCACCAATGGGTTGTTTTTCCTACCAAAGGTGCCTAGCAAACGTGTCGAGGGGCTATTTTGCACATCAAAGGTGAGCGAACGGGTTGTTTTTCCTACTGAAGGTGCCTTATGTACTGTTTTTCCCACCGATGGGTTGTTTTACCTACAGAAAGTGTGCAAACAGGTTGTTTTCCCCACTAAAGTGCCCAATGGGCTATTTTGCCCAACGAAGATGCCTAACAATCATGCCAAATGGCTATTTGTGCCACCGAAGGTGTTCCAACGAGTTGTTCTACCTACCAAAGGTGTGTCAACGAGTTGTGTTTCCCATCGAAGGTGCCAATGGGCGATGGGTCGTGTTTTCCACCAAAGGTGTGCTAATGAGCTATTTTTCCCACCAAAGGTGCCTAGCAAGCGTGGCAATGGGCTGTTTTACCCACCAAAGGTGCCATAAAAACATGGAAACGGGCTACTTGCCCCACTGAAGGTGAGCCAGTGGGATATTTTTCCTACCGAAGGTGCCTAGCGAACTTGCCAACGGGTTGTTTTATGCACCGAAGGTGCCTAATGACCTTACCAACGGGCTATTTTGCCCACCAAAGGTGCCAAGAGAATGTATCAATAGGCTATCTTGCCCACTGAACGTGTCTAGTGACTATATGATCGTGGCGCTTTTCCCACATAAGGTCTGCCAATGGGCAGTTTTTCCCATCGAAGGTGTGCCAACGGGTTATTTTTCCCACCGAAGGTACTTAGGGAACGTGTTAATGTGCTATTTTTCCCACCAAAGTTGTCAAGTGAACGTGGCAACGGGCTAATTTGCCTACCAAACGTGTCTAGTGATCGTGCAACCGTGGTTTTTTTAATCGAAGGTGCGCCAATAGAATGTTTTTCTGTCCAAAGATGTACCAACGGGCTATTTTTCCCACCAAAGTTGCCTCCTAAACGTGCCGACAGGTTGTTTGCCTCACTGAACGTGCTCCAATGGGTTGTTTTTCCCATAGAAGCTGCCCAGCAAATATGCCAATGGGTTGTTTTGCCCATCAAAGGTGTCTATTGACTATGCCAATGGGCTAATTTGCCCACCGAAGGTGATTAACAACTGTGCAAGCTGGATGGTTTTCCCGCCAAAGGTGTGCCAACGAGCTGTTTTTCCTACCGAAGGTGCCTAGCAATCAAGCCAATGGTCTATGTTGCCCACCGAAGGTGTGCGAACGGGTTTTTTTTCCATCGAAGTTACCTAGCAGCTGTTTTGCCCGTCAAAGGTGCCAAGCGAATGTGCCAATGGCCTATTTTGCCAACTAAAGGTGTTTAGTGATCGTGCGATCGTGGTATTTATCCCACCAAAGGTGTGCCAATAGGTTATTTTTCCTACCAAAGGTGTACCAACAGGTTGTTTTTCCCACCGAAGGTGCCTAGTGAATGTGCCGATGGGATGCTTTGCCCAAAGAAGGTGTTCAAATAGGCTACTTTGCTTATTGAAGGTGTTCCAAAGGACTATTTTGCCCATCGAAGGTGACTAGCGACCTTGCCAACTAGATGTTTTGCCCACCAAAGGTGTGCCAACGGGCTGTTTTTCCCACCGAAGTTTCCTAACAAACATCCCAAAGGGCTATTTTTCACATCAAAGGTATGCCAATGAGTTGTTTTGCCTAACGAAGGTGTTCCAAAAAGTCTCTTTTGATCAATGAAGATGTCAACTGATCATGCCAATGGGCTGTGTTGCCTACCAAAGGTGTGCCAAAGGGCTATTTTTCCCACCGAAGGAGCCTAACGGTTGTTTTGCCTATCAAAGGTGCCAAGCGAATATGCCAACGAGCTATTTTGTCTACCGAAGGTGTCTAGTGACCGGGCCACCGTGGTGTTTTTCCCACCGAAGGTGTGCAAATGGGCTATTTTTCCCACCAAAGGTGTGCCAACAGGCTGTTTTTCCCACCGAAGGTTCCTAGCAATCGTGCCAACAGGCTATTTTGTTGACAGAAGGTCTGAAAATGGGCTATTTTCCCACTAAAGGTGCCCAATGGCCTGTTTTACCCACCGAAGGTTCATAGCAATCGTGCCAACAGGCTATTTTACCCTTCAAAGGTATGCCAACGAGTGGTTTTTCCTACTCAAGGTGCCCTATAGACTGTTTTGCCCACTGAAGGTGCCTAACGAGCTTGCCAACGGGCTATTTTGTTGACAGAAGGTCTGAAAATGGGCTATTTTCCCACTGAAGGTGCCCAATGGCCTGTTTTACCCACCGAAGGTGCCTAGCAATCGTGCCAATTGGCTATTTACCCTACTGAAGGTGTTCCAACGGGTTATTTTGCCCACCAAAAGTGTGCCAACGAGTTGTGTTTACCCCCGAAGGTGCCCAACGGGTTGTTTTCTCCACCGAAGTTGCCTAGCAATTATGGCAAGGGGTTGTTTTGTCCACCAAAGGTGTGCCAACGGGCTTTTTTGCCTATCGAAGGTGTGCCAAAAGACCATTTTCCCACCAAAGTTGCCCAACGAACTGTTTTGCCCACTGAGGAGCCTAGCGATCGTACCAATAGACTGTTTCCCCATTAAAGGTATGCCAATTTGCTTTCTTCCCCACCGGAGGTACCTTGAGCACGTGTCAACGGGCTATTTTGCCCACCAAAGGTGCTTAGCGAACATCGAAACAGGCTATTTGCTGCACCGAATGAATGTTAATGGGCTATTTTTCCTACCGAAGGTGCCTAGCGAACGTGTCAATGGCTTGTTTTTCCCAGCGAAAGTGCCTATTTACCTTGCCAACAGGCTATTTTACGCAACAAATGTGCCAAGCGAATGTGCCAACGGGCTATTTTTGCCCACCAACGGCGTGCCAACGGGATATTTTCCCAAATGTGTCAATGAGCTATTTTGCCCACGAAAGGTGCGAAGCGAACGTGCCAATGGCTATCTTGCCCACCGAAGGTGTCTAGTGACTTTGCAACCGTGGTGTTTTTGCCACCGAGGCTGTGCCAACAGGCTATTTTTTCCACTGAAATTGCCTACCGAAAGTGGTGACAGGCGTTTTGCCCATCAGAGATGTTCCAACAGGCTATTTTGCCTATCGATGGTGTGCCAACAGGTTGTTTTTCTCACTGAAGGTGCTCTATGGACTGTTTTGCCAGTCAAAGGTACCTGGGAAGCATTCCAACCGACTGTTTTGCCTACAAAAGATTTGAAAACGGGCTATTTTTCACGTCAAACATGCCCAATGGGCTATTTTTCCCACCGAATGTGCCTAGCAATTGTGCCAACTGGCTATTTGCCCCATCGAAGGTGTTCCAATGGGCTGTTTTGCCCACCAAATGTGTGTCAACGGGCTGTTTTTCCTACTGAAGGTGCCTATCAAATGTGCCAAACGGAAATTTAGCCCATCGAAGGTGTGCCAACAGGTTGTTTTGCCTGCTGAAGGTGTTCCAAAGGGCTACTTTGCCCATCGAAGGTGACTAACGACTGTGCCAATGTGATGTTTTTCCCACCAAAAGTGTGCCCCGAGCTGTTTTTCCCACCGAAGTTGCCTAACAAACATGCCAATGGGCTGATTTACCCACCAAAGATGTGCCAACGGGTTGTTTTGCCTACCGAAGGTGTTCCAAATGACTGTTTTGCCCAATGAAGATGCCTATTGATCATGCCAATGAGTTGTGCTACCCACCGAAGGTGTGCCAATAGGCTGTTTTTCCCACCGAAGGTGCCTAGTTGCTGTTGTGCTTATCAAAGGTGCCAAGCAAACTTGTCAACTAGCTATTTTGCCTACTAAAGGTATCTAGTGACTGTGCCACTATGGTGTTTTTCCCATCGAAGGTGTGCTAATGGGCTATTTTTTCCACCAAAGATGTGCCAATAGGTTGTCTAGCGAACATTCCAACGGGCTATTTTTCCCACCAAAGGTGTTCAAATAGGTTATTTTGCCCTTCAAAGGTGTGCCAACGAGTGGCTTTTCCCACTAATGGTGCCCTATAGACTGTTTTACCCACTGAAGATGCCTAAGCAGCATGCAAACGGGCTATTTTGGCTACAGAAGGTGTGCAAATGTGCAGCTTTTCCCACCGAAGGTGCCCAATGGGTTGTTTTACCCACCAAAGGTGCCTAGCAATCGTGCAAATTGGCTATTTGCCCCAATGAAGATGTTCCAATAGGTTGCTTTGCCTACCAAAGTTGTGCCAACAAGTTGTGTTTCCCCTCCAAAGTGCCCAACGGGTCATTTTTCCCACCGAAGGTGCCTAGCGATTGTGACAAGGGCTGTTTGGTCCACCAAAGGTGTGCCAACAGGTTGTTTTGCCCATCGAAGGTGTGCCAAAGGACTATTTTTCCCACGGAAGGTCCCCAACAGACTATTTTGCGCACTGAGGTGACTAACGATCTTGCCAACAGACTTTTTGGCCCACTGAAGATGTGCCAATGAGCTATGTTTCCCACCGAAGGTGCCCAACGGGTCATTTTTTCCACTGAAGGTGCCTAACAACTATGACATCGGGCTATTTTGTCCACCAAAGGTGTGCCAACGAGCTGTTTTCCCCACCAAAGATGTTTCAAAAGGCTATTTTTTTACCGAAGGTGCCCAATGGACAATTTTGCCCACCGAGGTGCCCAGCAATCCTACCTATGGACTATTTACCCTATCGAAGGTGTGCGAACGGACTGTTTTTCCCACTGAGACTGTTTAACGAACATGCCAACTGGCTATTATGCCAAGTGAAGGTATTCCAACAAGCTATTTTGCCCATCAAAGGTGTGCCAACAGGCTTTTTTCCCACTGAAGCTACCTAACGACCTTGTCAAAGGACTATTTGCCCCACTGAAGGTGTACTAATGAGCTATTTTTCCCACAGAAGGTGTGTAGCGAATGTGCCAACAGGTTGTTTTACCCACCAAAGGTGTCTATTGACCCTGCCAACCAGTTGTTTTGCCCACCAAGGTGTGTAGTGACCGTGAAGCTGTGGTGTTTTTCCCACCAAAGGTGTGCCAATGGGCTATTTTTCCCACCAAACGTGTGCCAAAAGGCTATATTACCCTCCGAAGATGCCTAGCGAACGTGTCGACGGACTATTTTTCCCGCTGAACGTTTTACAACAAGATATTTTGCCTACAAAATGTGTGCGAATGGGTTGTTTTTCCTACTAAATGTGCCCTATAGATTGTTTTGCCCACCAAAGGTGTTCTAATATGATATTTTGCCTACAGAAGGTGTGCAAACGGGCTGTTTTCCCACCGAAGTTGACCAATGGGTTGTTTTGCCCACTAAAGGTGCCTAATAATCATGCCAACTGGTTATTTGCCCCACCAAAGGTGCTCTAATAGGTTGTTTTGCCCACCAAAGGCGTTCCAACAAGCTGTGTTTTCCATTGAAGGTGCCCAACGGGTTGTTTTCTTCACTGAAGTGCCTAGCGACGTAGCGACGGGTTGTTTATCGACAAAAGGTGTGCCAAGTGGCTTTTTTTCCCACCAAAGGTGTGTTAAATGGCTGTTTTTCCCACGAAAGGTGCCCAATGGACTACTTAACCTAACGGACTATTTTGCCCACTGAAGGTGCCTACCGATCTTGCCAATAGACTATTAGCCCCAATGAAGGTGTGCCAATGAAATATTTTTCCCACCGAAGGTGTCTAGCGAATGTGTCAACGGGTTGTTTTGCCAACAAAAGGTGCCAATCAAACATGGTAATGGACTATCTTGCCCACTGAAGGTGTCTAGTGACCATTTGACCGTGGTTTGTTCCTATCAAAGGTGTGCAAACGGGCTGTTTTCCTACCAAAGGTGTACTAACCGGTTGTTTTTCCCACCTTAGGTGCCCAGCAAACATGCCGATGGGTTGTTTTAGGCTATTTTACCTATCGATGGTGTGCCAAAGGTTTGTTTTTCCCACAGAAGGTACCCAATGGACTGCTCTGCCCACCGAAGGTGCCTAGGGAGCATGCCAACGGGCTGTTTTGCCTATAGAAGATGTGCAAATGGGTTTTTTTTCCCACTGAAGTAGGAGCACTGGTTGTTTTGCCTACCGAAGGTCCCTGGCAATCGTGCCAACTGGCTATTTGCCCCACCCAAGGTGTTCCAAAGGGTTGTTTTGCCCACCAATGGTGTGCCAACGAGCTGTGTTTCCTATCAAAGGTGCCCAACGGGTCATTTTTTGCACCAAAGGTGCTTAGCGACTGTGGCAACGGGCTGTTTTGTCCACCAAAGGTTTGCCAACGGGCTATTCTGCCCATCGAATATGTACCAAAAGGTTGTTTTTCCCATTAAAGGTGGCTAATGGACTTTTTGGCCCACCGATGATGCCTAGAGATTGTGCCAATGGACTGTTTGCCCCATCGAAGGTGAGCCAACAAGCTATTTTTCCCATCAAAGGTGCTTAGCATATGTGCCAATAGGCTGTTTTGCCCACCAAAGGTGCCATGCGAACGTGGCAACGGGATGTTTTTCCCACTGAAGGTGTGTCGTTGGGTTGTTTTTTGCACCAAAGGTGCCTAGAGAACGTGCCAATGGGTTTTTTTTCCCACTGAAGGAGCCTAGCAAACGTACAAAAGGGTTGTTTTTCCCGCTGAAATTGCCTAGAGAATGTGCCGACGGGCTGATTTGTCCACCAAAGGTGTTCCAACGGGCTATTTTGCCTATGAAAGATGCACCAACGGTTGTTTTTCCCACCAAAGGTGCCTAGTGACCGTACCAACGGACTATTTGGCCCACTGAAGGTGTGCAAATGGGCTATTTTTCCAACTGAAGATGCTTAGCGAACGTGCCAAAGGTGTTTTGCCCATTGAAGGTGCCTATTGATGATGTGAACAGGCTATTTTGCCCACCAAATGTGACTAGCGACTGTGCCAATGGGATGTTTTGTCCACCAAAGGTGTGCTAACAGGCTATTTTTCTCACCAAAGTTGCCTAACAAACATGCCAATGGGCTATTTTGCCCACCGAAGGCGTGCCAAGGTGTTGTTCTCCCTACCAAAGGTGTTCCAAAGGACTTTTTTGCCCAATAAAGATGCCTACTGATCGTGCCAAGCGAACGTGCCAATCACGTACTTTCCCCACTGAAGATGTCTAGTGACCGTGCCGCCGTGGGGTTTTTCCCACCAAAGGTGTGCCAATAAGCTATTTTTCCCACTAAAGGTGTGCCAACGAGCTGTATTTCCCACTGAAGATGCCTCGCGAATGTGTTAACGGGCAGTTTGCCTGCTGAAGATTTTCCAGCATGCTATTTTACCTTTCAAAGGTGTGCAAACAGGTTGTTTCTCCCACGGATGGTGCCCTATGGACCATTTTGCCCACCGAAGGTACCTAGCGAGAATGCCAATAGGCTGTTTTGCCAATAGAATGTGTGCAAACGAGTTGTTTTCCCCACCAAAGTTGCCCAATGGACTGTTTTGCCCACCGAAGGTGCTTTGCAATCGTGCCAACTGGCTATTTCCCCACCGAAGGTGTTCCAACTAGTTGTTTTGTCAACCAAAGGTGTGCTAATGAGATGTGTTTCCTATCGAAGGTGCTGAATGAGTCATTTTAGCCACCGAAGGTGCCTGCAGAATGTGGCAATGGGCTATTTTATCCACCAAAGGTGTGCCAATGGGCTGTTTTGGCCACCAAAGATGTGCCAAAGGGCTGCTTTCCCACTGAAGGTGCCCAACGGACTATTTTGCCCACCAAAGATGCCTAGCGATCGTTCCAACAGAATGTTTGCCCCACCGAAGGTGTGCTAACGGGTTGTTTTTCCTACCAAAGGTGCCTAGAGTACGTGCTAACGTGCTGTTTTACCCACCAAAGGTGCCAAGCGAATGTCACAACGAGCTATTTACTGCACCGAAGGTGAGTCGATGGGCTGTTTTTCCTACCTAAGGGGCCTAACGAACGTACCAACGGGCTGTTTTTCCCTTCAAAGGTGCCAAGTGAACGTGCCAACGACCTATTTTGCCCACTGAAGGTGTCTAGTGACCATGCGATTGTGGTGTTTTTCCCACCAAATGTATGCCAATGGGCTAATTTTACTACCAAAGGTGTGCCAACGGGTTGTATTTCCCATCGAAGGTGCCTAGGAGACGTGCCGATGGGCTATTTTGCACTCAAAAGGTGTTCAAATAGGCTATTTTACCCATCAAAGGTGTGCAAACGGGTTGTTTTTCCCACTGAAGGTGCCTAATGTACTATTTTGCTCATCGAAGGTGCCTAGCGAGCATGCCAACGGGTTGTTTGCCCATAGAAGGTGTGCAAACGAGCTGTTTTCCACATCGATGGTGCCCAACGAGTTGTTTTGCCCACCAAAGGTGCCCAGCAATCATACCAACTAGCTATTTGCCCCATCGAAGGTTTTCCAACGGGTTGTTTTGCCCACCAAAAGTATGCCAATGAGCTGTGTATCCCATCAAAGAAGCTCAATGAGTCATGTTTTCCATCGAAGGTGCCTAGCACCTATGGTAACGGGCTATTTTGTCCACGAAAGGTGTGCCAATAGGCTGTTTTGTACACTGAAGTTGTGCCAAAGGGTTATTTTTCCCACCAAAGACACTCAACCAACAATTTGCCCTACTGAGGTGCCTAGCGATCATGCCAATAGACTATTTTCCCTACAGAAGGTGTGCCAATGGGCTATTTTTCCCATCGAAGGTGCGTAGTGAACGTGCCAACTGGCTATTTTGCCAACCGAAGATGCCAAGAGAACGTGGCAATAGGCTATCTTGCCCACCGAAGGTGTCTAGTGATCGAGCGACTGTGGTTTTTTCCTACCGAAGGCGTGCGAACTAGTTGTTTTTCCTACTGAAGTTGCCTAGCCAGTAAGTTGTTTTTTTTTTAATGAAGGTGCCTAGCGAACTTGTCGACGGGCTATTTTGCCTATCAAAGGTGTTCCAACGGGCAATTTTGCCTATTAAAGGTGTGCCAATGACTTGTTTTGCCTATTGAAGGTGTTCCAACGGGCTATTTTGCCTACCGAAGATGCTACAACGGATTGTTTTGCTTACCAAAGGTGTTTCAACGTGCTATGTTTCCCATCGGATGTGCGCAATGGGTCATTTTTTCTACTACCTAGCGACTGTGGCAATGGGCTGTTTTATCCACCAAAGGTGCGCCAACGGGATCTTTTTCCTACCAAAGGTGTGCTAAAGTGCTATTTTCCCACTGAAAGTGCCCAACAAACTTTTTTTCCCACTAAAGGTGCCTAGCAACTATGCCAATGGACTATTTTCCCCACTGAAGGTATGCTAATGGGCTATTTTCCCTACCAAAGGTGCCTAGCGAACGTGTCAACAGGTTGTTTTCCCATAGAAGGTGCCTATTGAGCTAACCAGCGAGCTATTTTGCCCACAGAAGGTGGTTAGGGACCATGTCAAAGGAATGTTTTGCTCACCAAAGGTGTACCAACGGGCTATTTTTCCCACTGAAGGTGCCTAGCAAACGTGCTAATGGGTTGTTTTGCCTACCGAAGGTGTGCCAACGGGTTGTTTTGCCTACAGAAAGTGTTCCAAAGGACTATTTTGGGCAACAAAGATGCCTATCGATCGTGCCAACAGGCTATGTTGCCCATCGAAGGAGTGCCAACAGGTTGTTTTTCCCATCGAAGGTGCCTAGCGGCTGTTTTACCCATCAAAGGTGCCAAGCAAACTTGCCAGTGAGCTATATTGCCCACCTAAGCTGTCTAGTGACTGTGCCACTGTGGTGTTTTTCCCACTGAAGGTATGCCAATGGGCTATTTTTCCTACCAAAGGTGTACCACGGGTTGTTTTTCCCATCGAAGGTGCCAAAAGAATGTGCCGATGGGCTGTTTTACCCACAGAAGGTGTTCAAACAGGCTATTTTGCCTTTCAAAGGTGTGTGAATTGGTTGTTTTTCCCACTGAAGGTGCCCTATGTACTGTTTTGCCCACCGAAGGTGTCTAGCGAGCATGCCAATGAGTTGTTTTGCCTACAGAAGGTATGCAAATGAGCTATTTTTCCCACCAAAGTTACCCAATAGGCTATTTTGCCTAATGAAGATGCCTAGCAATCTTGCCAACTGGCTATTTACCGCACCAAAGGTGTTCCAACGGGTTGTTTTGCCCACCAAAGGTGTAACAATGAGTTGTGTTTCCTATCGAAGGTGCCCAACGGGTCGTCTTTTCCATCGAAGGTGCCCAACGGGTCATCATTTCCATCGAAGGTGCCTAGCGACTGTGGCAACTGGCTGTTTTCACCATAAAAGGTGTGCCAAACGGTTGTTTTGCCCATTAAAACCAAAGGTGTCCAACTGACTGCTTTGCCCACGGAGGTGCCTAGTGATCTTTCCAATAGATTATTTGCCCCACCAAAGGTGTGCCAACGGGCTGTTTTTCCCATCGAAGGTGTCTAGTGAATGTGCCATCAGGATGTTTTACAAACGAAAGATGCCAAGCGAACGTGGCAACAGGCTATCTTGCCCGCTGAAGGTGTCTAGTGATTGTGCAATCGTGGGTTTTTTCCCATCGAAGATATGCCAACGGGCTATTTTTTCCATCGAAGGTGTACCAACGGGCTGTGTTTCCTACCGAAAGTGCCCAGTGAACGTGCCAATGGACTATTTTACCTATCGATGGTGTGCCAACGGTTTGTTTTTCCTACTGAAGATGCATTATGGATTGTTTTGGCCACCGAAGGTGCCTAGTGAGCATGCCAACGGGCTATTTTACCTACAGAAGATGTGCAAACGGGCTGATTTTCCCATCGAAGTTGCCCAATAGGCTGTTTTATGCACTGAAGGTTCTTGGCAATCATGCCAACCGGTTATTTGCCCTACTGTAGCTACTCCAACGGGTTGTTTGCCTACTAGAGGTGTGCCAACAAGCTGTCTTTCCCGCCGAATGTGCCTAACTAGTCATTTTTTCCACCGAAGGTGCGTAGCGACTGTGGCAACGGGCTGTTTTGTCTGCCAAAGGTGTGCCAACTGGCTATTTTTCCCATCGAAGGTGTACCAAAGGGCTATTTTTCCCACCGAAGGTGCCTAGCGATCATACCAATAGATTGTTTATCCATTGAAGGTATGCCAATGTGCTTTCTTCCCCACCGGAGGTGCCTTGAGCACGTGTCAATGGGCTATTTTTCCCACCAAAGGTGCCTAGCGAACATGGAAATAGGCTATTTGCTGCACCGAATGTATGCCAATGGGCTATTTTTTTGACCGAAGGTGCCTAGCAAACGTGCAATGGCCTGTTTTTCCCACCGAAGGTGCCTATTTACCTTGCCAACAGGCTATTTTGCACACCAAATGTGCCAAGCGAATGTGCCAACAGGCTATTTTTGCCCTCCAACGGCATGGCAACGGGATATTTTCCCACCGAAATTGCCCAATGGACTATTTTGCCCATCGAGGTGCCTAGCAATCGTGGCAATGGACTATTTTCCCACCAAAGGTGCCTAACGAACATGCCAACGAGCTATTTTGCCCATAAAAGGTGCCAAGCAAACATGCCAACAGCTATCTTGCCCACCGAAGATATCTAGTGACTATGCAACCGTGGTGTTTTTCCCACTAAAGGTGTGCCAACTGGCTGTTTTGCCATCCAAAGGTGTACCACAGGCTGTTTTGTCCACCAAAGGTATACCAACAGGTTGTCTTTCCCACTGAAGTTGCCTAGTGAAAGTGGCAACGGGCTTTTTGCCCTCCGAAGGTGTTCCAACAGGTTATTTTCCCTATTGATGTTGTGCCAGCAGGTTGTTTTTCTCACTGAAGTTGCCCTATAGACTGTTTTTCCCACCAAAGGTACCTGGTGAGCATACCAAAGGGCTGTTTTGCCTACAGAAGATGTGCAAAAGGGTTTTTTTCCCCCAAACGTGCCCAATGGGTTGTTTTACCTGCCGAAGGTGCCTAGCAATCGTGCCAACTGACTATTTGCCCCATCGAAGGTGTTCCAACGGGCTATTTTGCCCACTAAAGGTGTGCCAATGGGCTATTTTTCCCACCAAAGGTGCCTAGCAAATGTGCCAACTAGTAGTTTAGCCCATCAAAGTTGTGTCAACAGGTTGTTTTGCCTACTGAAGGTTTTCTAAAGGAGTACTAAACTTACCAAAGGTGACTAGAGATTGTGCCAACGGGATGTTTTGCCCACCAAAGGTGTGCCAACAAGCTATTTTTCCCACCAAAGTTGCCTAACAAACGTGCCCATGAGTTGTTTTGCCCACTGAAGGTGTGCCAACGGGTTGTTTTCCCTATCAAAGGTGTTCTAAAGGACTGTTTTGCCTAACGAAGATGCCTACTGATCGTGCCAATGGGCTTTGTTACCCACAGAAGGTGTGCCAACGGGCTATCTTTCCCATCGAAGGTTCCTAGCTGCCGTTTTTCCCATCAAAGATGCCAAGTAAGCTTACCAACTAGCTAATTTGCCCACTGAAAGTGTCTAGTGACCGTCCCACCTTGGTGTTTTTTCCACCGAAGGTGTGCCAATGGGCTATTTTTCCCACCAAAGGTGTGCCAACAGGCTACTTAGCAAACGTGCCAACAGGCTGTTTTGCCCACCAAAGGTGTTCCAACAAGCTATTTTACCCTTCAAAGGTGTGCCAACGAGTGGTTTTTTCCACTGATGGTGCCCTATGGACTGTTTTGCCCACCAAAGGTGGCTAGGGAACATGCTAACAAGCTATTTTATCTACAAAAGGTATGCAAACGGGCTGCTTTTCCTACCGAAGGTGCCCATTAAGCTGTTTTGCCCATCGAAGGTGCCTAGCAATCGTTTCAATAGGCTATTTGCCCCACCGAAGATGTTCCAATGGGTTGTTTTTCCCACCAAAGGTGTGCTAACAAGTTTTGTTTCCCCCGAAGGTGTCCAATGGGTCGTTTTTTCCACCGAAGGTGCCTACCGATTGTGGCAAGAGGTTGTTTTGTCAACCAAATGTGTGCCAATGGGCTGTTTTGCCCACCGAAGGTGTGCCAAAGGATTGTTTTTCCCACCAAAGGTGACCAACAGACTATTTTACCCACCGAGGTGCCTAGCGATCAGGCCAACGGACTATTTGCCCCACAGAAGGTGTGCCAACGGGTTGTTTTTCCCATCGACGGTGCCTAACAAACTTGCCAACGAGCTATTTGGCGCACAAAATGTGCCAAATGAACGTGGCAACGGGTTATTCTTGCCCACCGATGGTATCTAGTGACCATGCAACCGTGGTGTTTTTCCCACTGAAGGTGTGCCATCGGGCTGTTTTGCCCACAAAAGATCTACCAACGGGTTGTTTTGCCCATTAAAAGTGTACCAACGGGTTGTTTTTCCCACTGAAGTTGCCTTGCGAAAGTGCTGACGGGCATTTTGCCCACCGAAGGCATTCCAACAAGCTACTTTGCCTATCGATGGTGTGCTAACAGGTTGTTTTTCTCATTGAAGGTCCCCTATGGACTGTTTTACCCACCAAAGGTGCCTGTTGAGCTTGCCAATAGGCTATTTTAACTAGAGTAGATGTGCAAACGGGCAATTTTGCCCACCGAACGTGCCCAATGGAGTGTTTTGCCCAACGAAGGTGCCTAGCAATCGTGCCAACTAGGTATTTGCCCTATAGAAGGTCTTCCAATGGGTTGTTTTGCCCACCAAAGGTGCGCCAACGAGTTATGATTCCCACTGAAGGTGCCCAATGAGTCGTTTTTTCTACCGAAGGTGCCTAGCGACTATGACATCGAGCTATTTTGTCCACCGAAGGTCTACCCATGGGCTGTTTTCTCCACCAAAGATGTGTCAAAAGGCTTTTTTTCCCACCAAAGGTGCCCAACAGACTATTTTGCCTAGCGATCCTCCCTACAGACTGTTTGCCCTATCGAAGGTGTGTCAATGGGCTGTTTTTCCCACCAAAGGTGCCTAGTGAACATGTCAACAGGTTTTTTTGCCCAAGGTGTGCCAACGGGTTGTTTTTCCTAGCAACGGTGTACCAACGGATTGTTTTTCCCACGGAGGTTGCCTAACGAAAGTGTCGACGGGCTATTATGCCAACCAAAGGTATTCCAATAGGTTATTTTGCCTATTGAAGGTGTGCCAATGGGCTATTTTTCCCATTGAAGGTACCTAGCAATCATGCCAACTGGCTATTTGTCCCACTAAAGGTGTTCCAATAGGTTGTTTTGCCCACCAAAGGTGTTCTAACAAGCTGTGTTTCCCATCGAAGGTGCCCAACGGGTTGTTTTCTCCACCGAAGATGCCTAACGACGTAGCAACGGCCTGTTTTGTCCACGAAAGGTGTGCCAATGGGCTATGTTTTGTTCATTGAAGGTGTGGCATGGGCTATTTTGCCCACTGAAGATGTGCGACCGTGGGTTTTTTCCCACCAAAGATGTACCAATGAGCTTTTTTCG
>JAOTAY010053776.1:0-19483 GCA_025629805.1 Erythroxylum baracoense | reverse complement strand
CTTATAGATCAATATCAATTCATAAATAATGAACACCAAATTAATGAAATATGTTTTTCTTTATTATTGAAAATAAAGTCTCTATACAACTTTGTGCAAAATGCACTAAAGGCGATTACCTTTAAGGCACTACTCTAATATTAGTATCTTAGGTTATTCGGTAATTAGGTTTAATTAACGATTGTATCTTAATTAAACACTATCTAAGGGAAAAATTGGGTTAATTATTAACCTATGATTAATAGTTGCTAGGAGAGGTTTGAGAACAACAAGTCAATGAAGTATTTTTAATTAAGATGTAGGCTGAGATTAAACCAAAGAACAAGGTCCTTACCGAATTCCCCACTTTTATCATTTTTCGTATGTTTTCATTAATTTGTTTTTATTAGTCTGGTTTTATTTTATTTTTTGTTTGAAAAATCCAAACCGCCTTAAACACCAATTACTTTCATTTCAGAAATGTTACACGCACTCTTTATGGGGAAGACCAAGACTCACAACTACTATAGTAGTAGGTCTACTTCTTTTATTTTGACTAGTATTATGACGCGCTGTTAGTTGCTCCACTCTGAATTGTAGTTGTTCTCATACATTGCACCATAAGGTTGATTATACATGCTAGGTTGTTCCCATCTATATAATGGTGCTTGACATTAACGATTATACTGATAGCTCCCACCAATGTTGCTACATGACCTGAATATTAGTTGGCTTCCAAAAATATGTGTTGACATTTGATATGTTTTTTAATTTTGAGATTTGATATGCTACACTTAGTGATTTATACCTTAGAAATGCTTAGGATACTCACTTTAGCTCACATTTGATTATAGTACATTTTAGAAGTAAAGGAGCTAAAGTGACTCGAAAGCATGTTCATTGAAACCATCTTCTCAATTTCCACACTTTATTGATTTATGGAGCATGGAGAAGAAGAAGAAGATTACAAGAAGGGGAGACAAGATAGAGTATACAAATAAGGTGTGAACATTATCTCATGGCTGTCCCATTTCTTTTAACCTAATTATTTTTATAAAGAGAATGGTGTGGCAACTGGGATTTTTGGAGAAAAATGATCACCCTTATAGCTATAAGATCACTTAATATGAATGAGAAACAATGAAGAGGGGAAATGCATGCAAGGTACGTTAGTTTTCATGCCATATGTCCATTCCATATTTAATTGTTACATTTAAGGTATAAAGAGATGTGTGGTGTGTCCGCTGCACTTGGACAAGTATAGGAGACTTGAAAATGCAAGACACCTAGCTTTTGGAAGATAAGGAGAAAAAGAGTGGATAGCTAGAAGAAGGAAAGGTGCAGTTGTCGGCTGCTAAGAAAAGTCCACAGTTAGAGAGTAAAAAATGTGATGCATGGATTGCATGGGACTGCATATATATCACGTGAACTATCATTCCATGTTTAAAATATAAGAAAAATAAAGAGATATAGGAGTGTTTCAGTTGAGTAAAAAAATGTGTGCATGTGAGTGTTGTTAAAAGGTGGTAGAATAAAAACGTAGAAGAGCTGAATGGGAGACTGGGAGAAACATAACACCTGTCCATTTTATCTAATTTTTAACCTAACTAAGTCATGAGTCTTTAAAGGAGCTACTGAACAAATAAAAGGAGAGAAAGATGTCGATTGTAGTAAAAGAGAAAAAATAGAATAGAGGCTGGTGGTGAGTGAAAATCGAGAGTGCATAAAACAAAGACAGCTTCTTCATTTTTTGTCTCCTTGGTTTGGAAGCAAATGGATCAGTGGGATGAGACACGTTCTCTTTGGTTAAGCTTCATGTCATATGATTTTTAAGCTATTTGTTTTATCATAATAAAGGTGAGAGTGTTGGTTGAAACTGGAAGAAGGAAGCTGACCTATAACATATTCAGTAGTTAGGTTTAATTAACGATTATATCTAGATTAAACACAACCTAAGGGAAAACCAAGATTAGTAGAGCATTCTATTAGTCTCAGATCAATAGTCCGAAGGGAGTTGTAAAGACATTAGGATGATGGAATACGCTTGATCATATTTAGGCTGAGATTAACCCTAGAATTAGACCTTACTCATATTCAAAACTTTAATCATTTTTATTGCTTGTTTTAATTTATTTTGATAGTTTATTTTTTAAATTGATCAAAATCCAAAAACCACCTTTTTATATTTTCCATGCATCAATTAATTTTGTTACAGAAATTAACCGAACATTCCCTGTGGATTCGATCCTAACTCACTATAACTACAAATTTTAGTGTGCAGAGTCAGGTAAATTTTATAGTGTATTTGACATACGCTATCAAATTTTGACGCCATTACTAGGGAGTATGATAGTTTAATTTTCATATTTTATTTTAGTTGGTGTTTTGTGAATATATTTGTTTATAATCATTCTTTTTGTTGCTTGTTAATTTTTAATTGGTTGTTAGTGTTAGTGTTAAGTAAATTTTTTGTTGCTCGTAGAGAAATTAAACAACTGGATTTGAAGATCGAGAGAACATTATGGAGATTACGTAGGGAAGCAAGGTCAATCTTGGTAGAAGAATCAAAATCAGAATCTAAGGACATAATGTCGAATCTGAGAACTTCGAGGGAGTTGGCTGTACCATATTTAACTCAATGACCATTATGTATAACATTTCCAAAGTTTGCTGAACATGTTACTTATGAGTTAAAATCTGGATTAATTCATTTATTGCCTTGCTTTTATGGTCTTGCAGGTGAGGATGCATATAAGTGGGGCTAAAATCAATGAAAACCCCTTAACAAACCTCCTGTAGTATCCCATTAGTCCAAGAAAACTCCAAATCTTAGATACATTTCTCAAGGCTTCCCACTTCATCACTGCTTCAACTTTCTTTGGTCCACCTGTATGCCATGTCCAAATACTATATGACCCAAGAATACTACTTGATCAAGCCCAAAGCTCGATGTGGTTTGTTTGAGCATGAAGCCTCCTGGGGTGACTGACGAGCAAATCATGTTGAGAGCCTTCCCGTTCTCATTCAAAGATGCAAGGAAAGATTAATTGTTTGATTTACTAGTGGGAAGCATAAATAGTTGGTTGGAGATGAAGAGGCTGTTCTTAGAGAAATATTTTCTGACCTCAAAGAAATCAAGTATTGGAAGGAGATATGTGGCATTAGGCAGCATAATGGGGAGTCTCTTTACAATTACTGGGAGCGATTCAAGAAGTTATGTGTCAATTGCTCACACCATAACATACCGGAGCAACTTCTCATCCAATATTTTTTGTGATGGATTGCCACCGATGGAGAGGAGTATGGTTGATATGGTGATCAATGGGCCACTTTGTAATAAGACTCCTATTGAAGCCAGGATCTTACTTGAGTAAATAGCCAACAACTAACAATTCAGCACTCGCAATGATGTTTGATGAGTAAACAAGGTAAGCACTTCATCCATTAAACATCGTTTAGATGAACTAACATCTTTTGTGAGACAAATTGCAGTTGGACAGGAATAAGTGAAAGTGTCTGGGATATTGATTGAGTGTTTGTTGTGTATAAGTTTTAATTAATAGCCTTTGATAATCTGCCAGTGCACAATTCATAGGTGAAGTACCAAAGGTGTCGATCCCACGAGGAGTGAGTTAATTTAATCCTAAAATCTAAGGCCATAAATAATAAAAGAAATTCAAATTGCGCGAAACTAAAAACAAAAACTTAATTCAATCAAACAATTTAAGAATCAAACATGAATATAGAAATTATTAAGCAATTGTAATACACCTAAGAATCAATTGAAAGAAATTACCAATTGAGAGAAAGGAAATTTTACCTATCTTTAATGTTTACCTAACATATTATGAATTATCAGATTGTTGGTTCTAAACTATCATAGTTAATTACTCTTTCTCGAGTTATAACCATTAACCCTAAATCATAAACCCTAATCATATTATTAAAGAAGCAATTTCTCAATTCACAACCTATCTAAAACCTTAATTAGTTATGAAGTTCTTTAATAAAATATCGGAAACCTATGTAAGATACCTCTTCGCACAATTTCTTGATTTGATTCAATTCTTGTTCTATTAAATCACCTAACTCTTGTTAGTCTAATTTAATAACTTTTCATTCGAATCACCCTCTCAGTTTATTACCGAATTATGCAGTCGCAGAATCAAACCACAACAAATCCAATAAACATATAAACAATCAGATTACATTAATTCAAGAACAAAACTCCGAAGGTGAGTTTAGAACATCCTTAACATTCTAGATCTTATTATAAACTATTTAATGCAATTCTATACAATGATAAACTGAAAATAAACAACAAATACAATCTAAATGGAGGACGAGAGGTAGCTACGTCAAGAAACCTCTTGATCTGAGAGGTATGTCAAGTTAGCTTCTTCTCCTCTTCTCTATTCCTTCTTCTCTTCCTCTATCTCTCGATGAATTATCTCTATGGTTTCTCAAGGTGGCTGATGCAAAAGCTCTCATAGCCTCTTTTTGTTGCTTTTTTTATATCTCTTGTGTTCTGAGCAACCTTAGGGTTTTTTTGAGGTCCCAAAGGTCCAAGAAATTCCTCGAAACTTGACATTCTTGAGTTTCTGTGCATTTGCCCAACACAAGCCATGATTATGAGCCATTTTTGGGATTCTGTCATGATCATGGCATGTGTAGTTCCTTAAGCTTCTGTCACGAGTTGTTTCGGCTTGTATGTCTCTGAAACTTCTCCGTTATTTGATATTGACCCTGAAACAATAGCAAACAAATCAAGGTACCTTAAAAAACATAATAATTAAGCTCAAAGACTTGTACTAACCTATAAAACACTTAAAACATAAATAGTGAACAAACTAACACAATTCTAACCTAAATACATACTAAACGATTGAATTAACAACTAAACACATATCAAACTATGCCCTAAAACATGATGCAATTTACACTTATAAGATATGTTTAAACGTGAGCCATCCAACTGATGAGTGCCCGATGTTGCAAGAGGGAAGTTTAGAGTATGTGAATGCTGCAAAAGGGAACTTTCCTAACCAATATAATTCGTACTCATAGATGTATAAACCAGGTTGGAAGGATCACCATAACTTGAGTTATAGAGGGAATTGGTAACAAAATTACTTGAGTTATAGAGGGAATAGGTAGTAAAATTACTTCCAAAATCAGTCGTAAGGAGCACAACAATTTCAACCAAGGGCATAAGCAGCATAAGAAGCCCCTTCTTCAAATTCAGGTAATGCTCTAGATGAATTTGTCAAAGTTTCTACTGCTAACATTCTTCTGTTTCGGTAAGATATGTATCAGCTCTAATAGAGTATGCTGCAACTTAATCAGAGTGTATAAAAAATCCATTAAGAATGAAAAGCAATCATACAAAATTTGGAAAACCAAATGGGTCAGATGGTAGTGAGGCTCAATCACTTAGAATCGCAAAGGGGAGGAAGTTGTCATCCCAACCTGAGGTAAATTGGAAGAATGTTAGTGTTATAACCTTGAGGAGTGGAAAGGAGATTGAGGGTCCCAAGAGAACCCCAGCAAGGATTGCTATAGAGGAAAAGATTGAAAAGGAATTAGGGAAGGAAGAAAATCCGTCATCGAGTATAAAGGTAAATTGAGAAAATCCCAATATTATTAAAACTAACCCTCTAAATTTTCTTAGCAAATTGACAAGACCGTACAAGGAGAAGAAGGACAAAGAGATATTGAAGACTTTCTAAAAAGTGGAAGTCAATATACCACTGCTCGAGGCCATCAAGTAGGTACCAAGATATGCTAAATTTCTCAAAGAACTATATACACATAAGAGGAAACTAAGGGGTAACGAGAAAGTGATGATGGGTGAGAATGTGTCTGTGATATTTAGAAAGAAGATGCCTCCAAAATTTTAGGATCCAGTATGTTTACCATTCCTTGCAAAATTGGTAATACTATGATCAATAAAGCTATATTGGATTTGTGTTCTTCTATTAATGTGATTCCTCATTCGATTTATGCTTATTTGAATTTGGGTCTATTGAAAGAAACAAGTGAAATCATACAATTGGCTGACCACACTAATGCTTATCCTGATGGTATGGTTGTGGATGTTTTGGTGCAGATGAATAAGTTAGTGTTTCCTATAGATTTCTAAGATGTGGATATGAAAGATGACACTTCATATAATTTGATACCTATCTTGATGGGGAGATCCTTTCTTAATACAACTCAAACTAAGATAGATGTTAGTGAGGGCACCTTAACAATGGAATTTAATGGGGAAGTGATTCATTTCAATAATTATGATGCCATGAAACATCATTTTGATGATCATTGTGTTTTTCTTGTTGATGTAATTAATCCTTTGGTACCGAAAATGTTTAAATGAAGTTGCAAAGATCATTTGGAAGTGGTTTTAATTGATGATATGGATGTAGAAGCTAACACTAATGTTGAGATGGGAGAAGAGCTTATAGAAATGATAGTCACTTTGGAATCATTGGAAAACTCTCCAAAAAGGTATGATTTGGCTTCTATACAAGTACTTAAAGCTCATCAGAAGTTGTAACCTTTTGATATGCAGGCACCAGAGTTAGAATTGAAGCCACTCCCTACACACCTAAAGTATGCCTATTTGGGAGATAAACAGACTCCCCTAGTTATCATTTTGGTAGAGTTAAGCTTAAATCAAGAGGAGAGGCTAGTTCGAATGCTGAGAGAGCACAAGAAAACTATCTAGTGGACTACCATAGATATCCAAAGGATAAACCCTTCCATATGCATGCACTGCATTTTGTTGGAGGAGGATGCAAAAGCTACAAGGCAAGCTCAGCATAAGCTGAATCCTCCAATGATGGAAGTTGTGAAGAAAGAGGTGTTGAAGCTTCTTGATGCTGGGGTGATCTACCTAATCTCTGATAGTAAGTGGGTAAGTCCTGTCCAGGTAGTTCCAAAGAAATCTGGAATCATTATTGTGATAAACTAGGAATTATGTATTGATTATAGAAAGTTAAATTCTACTACTCGTAAAGACCACTTTCCCCTTCCTTTTATTGATCAGATGCTTAAGAGATTGATTGGCTATGACTATTATTACTTTTTAGATAGATTTTCAGTTTATCTTCAGATCCTGATCGCATCAGAAGTTAGGAGAAGACCATATTTACATGCCCATTTAGTATGTTTACTTACCGAAGGATATCATTTAGATTATATAACACACCCGCCATATTCCAAAGGTGTATGGTAAGCATTTTTTTTGAATATGTTGAGAAGATTAATAAGGTATTCATGAATGATTTTAGTATATATAGATTTTCTTTTGATGAATGTCTTGAGAATCTTGCCATTATCTTGGAACGATGTATAGAAATTAACCTTGTGTTGAATTAGGAAAAAAGTCATTTTATAATGGATCAAGGTGTAAGTTTAGGCCATGTGATATCTGTTAGGGGTATTGAAGTAGACAAGTCTAAAAGTTAATCTTATTTCTTCTTCACATTATGATGGAGGGCCATCAAGACTTGCTATTTAAGATATCCAAGCTATGGGAATTGTTGAAGAAAAGGAAGTTAGGCTGACTTTGTTCTTGAAGTTACAAACTTTGTTGAAACCATATGGTGACTACAAGGCGTGTGTCCATTTATTAAGACATTTCTCACTTTTAATTTCGGTCCATCTTGGTTTAGATGTGAGACTTTATTTCAGTTTTACTTCTATTCGGTTTAATGACTTAAATTTGGTTTAGTTTTATGTATTTTTTCTTTTCCTTTTGAATTTGGATGTTATGAAGCCATTATGGATGTGTTTTAATTAGTTTTATTTCCTTTTAGAAACGGTAGGTTAGAGAATTCGAGTGGTCAGTTTGTGACACACCAAAAGTTTCTCATCTTTCTTTTTAAGCTGCGTATATTTCCATTTGTGCTCTAGCCAGAAGAAAAAAAATACCTTGTGAGATTTTCTATAGATTAGTCTATTGGCTTTCGATTATTTTCCAAAAATAATCAGGGTTTATTTGTTTTCCAAAAACAAATCGTATTTCTTTGTTTGTTGTTGTTGTTTGATCGCCAGAATTTCAATCCAACCAGTCTTACAAGAAATTTCATATCTCAGTGTGTGTTCATTAGAATTGAGTGTTTCCTAAACAAGATTACAGTTCACATCTTGAACTAAAAATCTCCAAAAGGGCTCTTCACCCAGTTCGAATCCTAACCAAACCAAAATTGCCAATCTTTCTCGGCTATCGGCAACCATCACCCAGTCAAACATGTCCACACAAAACCCATCCAAACTCACTCGTCCTATATCCGAATGACCTGATTCTTGTGTCTAAATTATAGCTCTAATTTCCAGAACCTAGTTCCCAGCCAAAAGCCTAGAAATTGTCTTTGAAATAACCTATCCCAGTTTACCCGATAGAGCCTAAAATCATCCCAACACCTTCAAATCACCCCAACTTCATTTCTGATAATTTTCAAGCCATTCCTACATCACCTTACCCTCTATTGTGAGGGAAGTACATTCTTTTCTTATGCATGCAGGATTTTATTGAAGGTTCATTAAGGAATTTTCGAAGATAGCTGCACCATTATGCAAGTTTCTACAACAAGATGTCTACTTTGAGTTTGATGAGAAGTGCAAGGAGGCATTCAACAAACTTAAGGAGCTTTCGACATTTGTACTGGTGATTTAATCACCATATTGGAAACTCACCTCTGAGATCATGTGTGATGTGAGCGATTATGCAATGGGGGCGGTTCTAAGACAAAGAGTGGGAAAAGCTTTGCATACTATCTACTATGCTTCAAAGACTCTAAACCAACTCAATTGAATGATACCACTACTGAAAAAGAACTGTTATCTGTACTTTTTTCTTCGGATTGTTTGTTCTGACCATGTAACTTTACGATACTTGCTTACAAAGAAAGAAGCAAAACTAAGGTTGATTAGATGGATTATCCTCCTTCAAGAATTTGACTTGGAGATCATAGATAAGAAGGGGGTAGAAAATGTGATGTCAGACCATCTCAACTGTTTGATAAAGGAAAAAGATGATGTCCATAGACGAGAAAGCTTTCCGGATGAGTAATTATTTTTTACCAATGCAACACCACCATGGTACGCAGACATTGTCAAGATTTTCGTTACTAACGAATTACCTGTTGGTTTGTCAAAGGCTCAGAGTGATAAGCTGTGAAGTTAAGTGAAGTATTACATATGGGATGAGCCGTATCTATGGAGGCACTATACAGATGAAGTTATCAAAAGGTGTGTATCGAAAATTGAATCATCATTAATTTTAGCCTTCTGTCATTCGTACGCATGGTGAGGACATTTTGGAGTGAAAAGAACAGCTTATAAAGTTCTAGAGAGTGGCTTCTACTGGCTAACATTGTTCAAAGATGCATATACCTTCTGAAAATCTTGTGATCGATGCCAACGGTCAAGTAACCTGTCTCATAAGGATCAATTGCCACAAACTCCTTTGCTTTTCTAAGAAATTTTTGATATTTGGGGCACAGATTTTATGGAACCTTTCCCTCTATCTTTTAGCTTTACTTATATATTGCTTGCGGTTGATTATGTTTCTAAATGGTTGGAATCAAAGCCACCAGGACTAACAATACAAAGGTTGTTGCAAATTTTGTTAAAGCTAACATTTTTTCTAGGTTTAGGATACTGAAAGCCATCATTAGCGATAGAGGAACCCACTTCTACAATAGGGTGATAGAAGCAATGTTCAGAAAATATCATATCACCTACAAGGTTTCCACTGTTTACCACACCCAAACCAATGGACAAGTTGAAGTCTCAAATCGAGAAATCAAGTTAATCCTAGAGAAAACTGTACAGCCCATTAGGAAGGATTGGAGCATAAGACTGGAAGACGTATTATGGGCTTATATGTTAGCTTACAAAACACCAATTAGGATGTCACTGTCTATGCTAGTGTTTGGGAAGTCATGTCATCTTCCATTGGAATTGCAACATGAATTTAGACGATACGGGAGTGCATAAGGAGTTGTAGCTTTAAGAGTTGGAAGAGATGAGGAATGAGTCATATAAAAGTGTAGTGATATATAAGAAGAGGAAGAAAATTTTTCATGATATATGGTAATACTTTCTAGCTTCTCCGTGGGCTAGAAAGTATTACTATATCATTCCAAGCTCAAACTCTTTCTAGGTCAGTTGCGTTCTCGTTAGGTTGGTCCATTTGTTATCACTCGTGTCTTACCTTTTGGTGCGGTAGAGATACAAAGCTTTAAAACTGACAAGATATTCAGAGTGAATGGTTATTGTTTAAAGCCATTTTATGAAGGCTTCCAAATGAAGGTTTTGGAGGTGTTGATGCTGGAGGATGTGACTGGTGTAACTTGATGAATGCAATTGGAGGTTGAGCCAATGATGTTAAACAAAGATGCTGCTTGGGAGGCAACCCAAGGGAAGTCAATTTTTGTTTCTTTACGTTTTCACAATTGCTATTTTTGTTAACTGCTCCATTTATTGCATTTGATGTTAGATTAAGGACAATGTAAGTTTTAAATGTAGGGGTCAGGTATATTAGTTTTTATACATGTTTTTGAGCTTAATTGTAGCTAACGTGACTTCTTAGGCATTTTTAAAAATCAAATGAATAAAATTAAAAATTTTCTTATTTTCTATTCTTTTAAGATTATTTAGTCATAATTAGAGTATGAATTGATTAGTGAAATCCATAGCAAAATTTGGCATTTATTTTGCTTTTGTGATTTATTAATGTGCATCATTCTCAAAAGAGCGGGAACTAGTAGTAGACAAAAACCAGTAAGGTTTTGAGCCGTATTAGACTAACACATCCATATCAGTCTCATGGTTTTGTTCATTATGTGTGACCTTCATGACATATACATCTTTACTTTGTATAGATTTTCTATTCGAGACCACATTTTTATCACATGTGGTTTTATGAAAATGATTAGGTTTTCATTGTTGATTATGAGCGACATTAGCCAAATAGCCTACCCAATTATATGAATTTTCCTTTGCTAAACCCCTTTGAACTTTATTATCCTTTTCTTTTGTATAAAAACACTAAATTAAGCATTAAGTTCCCAATTTGTGACTTGCTCAAGAAACTTTTTGAGTATGCCTAGTATCTCGTTGAAGAACCACTATGTCTATTTTATTTCTCCTAGAAAACAAACATCCACTTAAGTTGAATTTAAACTTAAATAATTAACTAATATTAATTATAATATAAAGAGTTTAAATAATTAATTTTTTATACTTTATAAATAATTCATTATTGTTTTATAAATAATTCAATATTATAAAGAATTAATTAATAAATATTAATAACTAATATAAATAAACATTAATAACTAATAAAAACTCCTTTCTTTTCTTTTTGAACAGGAAAAGGGGTAAAAATAAAATGTCAAAAAAATTTCTCTCTTATTCATTGTCTATCTCTAACTCGGGTAAGAACAGGTTTATCAAAATAGAAGATTAGTAAGAATTGAATTGGTTGGAATCTATTTCCTATCACTTTTATTCCTTTTACTTTCAAAATATGAACCAAGAATTATTTAAATATTTGTTGGATTATGATAAAAAGGGGCTATTATTCCTATAATACATTACTTACATTACATACACCTAGTCAAATGCCCTACCGAAGTCTTAAAGCCAGTGGAGCATTTATTAATCCTTGATGAATTTGATTGTACAAAAGCCTAAGTGTGGGGGTATGTATACATGTGAGTTGGTTATATTTGTTAAAATTCCATGTTATGAATCCAATGGTGATGTAGCTTCATCACTTTTACTTTTGATTAAAAAAAGAAAGAAAGAAAAGAAAAGAAAAGAAAAAAGTGAGAAAAGAAAAGAAAAAAGTGAGTTTGAATAAAAGTATCAAGAAGGAAATACAATTGTTATGAAAAGTTGTTAATTAATAGTTTATCCTCCTTAAGTTGTATTGATTGGGTGTTTGAATATATTGTATATAAGGTGGATGCTGTTTTGGAGGAGCATTTTTTGTGTTATGCTAATGTGGCTTATGGTGTGAGAGCTAAATTGAGTTGTGAAATATAGTTGTTGCATTCTTCATGGCTGACGGTACCCAGTTTAACTTATGAGTTTGATATCTCATCAAGTTTTACTTTTGCTTCACTAGCTTGATGACTTTTATGCCACATTACCCAAAATATACCCCATCTTACCTTTACCCACATTACCTAGAAAAGTCCTTTGTTTTATGATTATGCATGTGGCTTTAAGTGGTGGAGAAATGAAATAATATGCAAAGTTATGGACGATTGTGATTTTGAATGGTGTTTGAGTGTACCTGTGGAAATATTTTATTTAAACACCTTCCATCTAAGTCTACCTCTAGATCACTTAGTTTCTAAGGGTGATGAATGTTGATTAATCATGCGTAAAAGCTTTTAATGTTGAGATATTGTTTTAGTTTTTGAAAGTCATTCTTTTTTACTTATGGTTATCTCTTTTTAGGAAATATGGAAAATGAGTAAAAGTTTTAGTTTGTGATTCTGATTTTGACAATTTTCCTAAGGACGATCAAAAGCTAAGTGTGGTGGAACTTGATATGTGATTAAATTTTGATTCATTTAATATGCTACACTTAGTGATTAATGCCCTAGAAATGCTTAGGATACTCACTTTAGCTCATATTTGATCATCGGTACATTTTGAAAGTAAAGGAGCTAAAGTGACCCGAAAGCATGTTCATTGAAGTCATCTTCTCAATTTGTACACTCTATTGATTCATGGACAATAGAAAAGAAGAAGAAGATTACAAGAAGAGGAGACAAGATAGAGTATACAAATGGAGAGTGAACAATGTCTCATGGCTGTTCCATTTCTTTTAACCTAGTTATTATTATAAAGAGAATGGTGTGATAGCTGGAATTTTTGGAAAAAAATGATCACCCTTATAGCCTTGAGTTCACTTGACATAAATGAGAAGTAATGAAAAGGGGAAATGCATGCAAGGTACATTAGTTTTCATGCTACATGTCCATTCCACATTTAATCATTACATTTGACATATAAAGAGATGTGTGGTGTATCAGCTGCACTTGGACAAGTATGGGAGACTTGAAAATGCAAGACCCTTGTTTGTTATATTTAACCTAGCTATTGGAAGATAAGGAGCAAAAAAGTGGACAGCTAGATGAAGGAAAGGTGCAGTTGTCAGTTGCTAAGAAAAGGTTGCAACTAAAGAGTAAAACATGTGATGCATGGATTGTATGGGAATGAATATATATCATGTGAGTTACCAGCTGTCATTCCATGTTTAAAGTATAAGGAAAAAAAGAGATATGGGGGTGTTTTAGCTTGATAAAAAAACATGAGTGTGTGACTATTAATAAAAGGTGGTAGAATAAAAATGTGGAAGAGCTATAATGGGAGGTTGGGGGATACTAAAGAAATAAAAGGAGAGAAAGATGTCAGTTGTAGCAAAAGAGAAAAAATAGAATAGAGGTTGGCAGTTACTAAAAACTGAGAGTGCATAAAATGAAGACAACTCCTTCATTTTTTGTCTTCTTCAGTTTGGAAGCAAGTGGATCCCCTGGATGACAAACCTTCTCTTCAGTTAAGCTTCATCTCACATGATTTTTAAGTTATTTGTGTTTTCATAATAAAGGTGAGAGTGTCGGCTAAAAGAGGAAGAAGGAAGTTGACCCATAACCCTCTTCGATTTTGCAAAGGAAAGTGGACAGACTTAGATGAAAATGTTTTCTCTTATTTCTCTTCGGTTTTGTATGGAAACATAGGTGTTCTTAGTCAAAGCTTGGAGACTTATGGAGAGGATGGAGGGGTAGATGTCCTGATGTCGGTTCACGGGGATATCGACACCAAGTGACGGTTAAGCTATTTCATCTTATTAACGTTTTAATCTCTTTTCAAATTATTGTCTTGTTTGTGTTGATTGAATTGAGTTTTAGATAGATGATCAGAATATGTTATTTTGATTGTTCTATTTCGAACCTATTGTTATAGTGTTAAATGTAATATGTAATTAATACATTTAATATTTGTTAGTAGCATTTAATGATCATAAATTGTTAGGAACATCAAAATTTAGGGTAGATAACCCGAACGTGTGAGGTTACTGCCTATATTGATCATTTTCCACTTCATAATGTGGCTGCCAAATTGAATCTAGAGATCGTATCCTAGATTATTTAGTAGTTGGTTTAATTAATGATTGTAACTTGATTAAGCACAATATAAGAGAAAATTGAGATTAGAAGTGTCCTGTTAGTCTCAGATCTATAGTCCGAAGAGAGTTGTAAAGACGTTAGGATGATGGAATATGCTTGATCATGTTTAGGCTGAGATTGACCCTAGAATCGAACCTTATGATTGACCCTAAAATCGAACCTTACTAATATTCGACACTTTAATCATTTTTATTGCTTTATTTTCGATAGTTTATTTTGATTTTATTTTCTAAATTGATTAAAATCCAAAAACCCACCATTTTAATATTTTCCTTGTATCAATTAATTTTGTTACGACCAAACATTCCCTGTGGATTCGATCCTGACTCACCATAACTATATATTTTAATGTGCAAAGTTAGGTAAATTTTGTAGTGTACTCGACACACACTGTCAACATCTCATTGTCCCATATGATGATGATATAAATCGCGAAAACATATTTTGGCTCCCATAAAAGTCTTGTCTACTCCATCCATCCATTATAAGCTGTGGTTATGACAATTAATCGTAATTCCTATAATGAACCACAACTCAAGATCAAACAGAGAAATTCAAAAGATAATTAAATTAATAAGAAATAGATACAATAAGATACAATAAAATAAAATAAAATAAAATAATAAAAGAAAAGAAAAAAATACTAAAGACAAAATTAAAATAAAGAAAATAAAAACAAAGATAAAATAAAAAAACGAAAATGGCTAGAGCAATAGAATTCAGGCTTTTATAATATCAAAGTCCCTGGAAACGGTGCCAAAAACTTGATTGACCTAAAGCGTAATAGTCAATATTAAATAACCGTAAGTGCATAGCGTAGCTCTAGATAGTACTGGTAAGTATGGGTTGATCCTATGAAGACTATGAATACTAGTAATCACCCTTCTTCTATTATCTAGCCTAAGGATTGATTTTAAATTTTTAATGGATTCAATTAGAAAGCTATCATTACCATAAATTAATACCTATAGTCGAATCCTCCTAAAACCTTAATATATTGATCTTTCATCATGCAATTGCTTGTTGATGTATTGGACCGTCGAGACTCCTCTTGTGTGCTAGTAGTGTTAGTTTATGCCTTTACAGCCAATCAATTGGATGCAAATTAATGTATGACATTATTTTGAATTAATGAAAAGGCTTTATTTATCTTTATGTATTAATTTCATTAATATTTTATGTTTTAATACTAAAGGTAAAATCTTGGAATAATTACTATGTAATTAAAATTATGATGACATCATAAATTTATATTTATGTGTTATTCTTAAATGTTCCTAGTTGTAGTTTTATCAAGACGGGATATTATTGAAATGGTAAAACTAGCACACATTATGTTTCTTTCTTATGAAGAAAGTAACTGATCTCATAAGCTAAAGTATAGAGATACTTAAACTAATGTGTGGGTGATTATTAGAGAATAAGTCACGGAACTGACCTGATTATGAGAATTCTGGATGGAATATTACTTATTTGTACAGATTATCTTATAATGATAGTTGTATAATTGATCCTCAGACTTGAGATTATCAAGGTATTTCATATGAGAATTACTATGTTTTGATGCTACTTATGAATCGTCCTAGGATAATTCAGTTGATAGTAATTTGATACAATATGAACCATATGTAGATAGTTGAGTAAGTCAATATATGATTCGTCACTATAAAGTAATTAGAGAGAATATACTACTGTTCTTGATTAGTAATGATTTATGGAATTCTTTGGCCAAAGTAAATTGACATTTAAAAAGGTGTTTTCAAATTTCAATTATAAATCAATTACTAATTACCAAGAACGAACATGATTGGATGATGAGGGTAGACAATGTATCTACACTTTGTCCAATTAGAATATTGAATGACGAAAGGATTAAATTATACATTATAGTCATACATGGACATATTAAGTTAAGCACTTTGACATTCATGATATTTGGGTAATCATGACATGTTGCTAGATGTCAATCATGAATTATGATTACAAATTGTTTAATTGGAGAATTAAAGATAAATTAAACGATGTTTTAATTTATCTAATTCTAATTGTGAATTAGAATTGTAATTTATAATCATTTCTAAATTATTAGGAACCTAATGGGTCATACATCAAAGAAAAATTTATGAAAGAAAAATCAATTTAATTAAGTTGGACTTAATTATAAAGTTTGAAAAACTTTAGGAATCAAATATGAGATATTTGATTTTATTAAAATTAAATTAATTATAATTATAATTTGATTTCAATTATAATTAAAGAAATTTAATTTTAATTAAAGACCTTATGATTTTCTATTTAAAAAGGAAAGGACATTTCAGAAGCTAGCACTTTGTCTTCTTCCTCTCAAATTGATCTTGAGAATTGCTCTGTGGATACCATCAAAGGCTGGACATTTGAATAGCTCGTGATTAATCAATCGGAAAAAAGTTTTGAAAGGTTTTTGAATAGGAAGACAAACAAGGTACAATTTCTAATTTATTTTTAGTTTATTCAAGTTTATTCAATTATCGGGATTTGCTCAGAATTCGTAAAAATTTTGTTTTCCACTGCGCCTGTGATTCAATCACGCTTGGATTCCAATAGTGGTATCAGAGCCTCCTTTAATTGTTTAACTTCGACTCGTTGCTTGATTCTCGTTGACTTTGATAAAAATTAACATGTTGTGCTTTTATTTTTGTCTTTATCTAAAGCCATTTTTACCACTGTTCTTCTCTGTTCTGATTTTAAATACTTAACAAGAATGAGGTTTATGTGTTCTAGGGCATATTGTTTTTGTGTTTTGAAATCTTGCTTACATATGCTTTGAAAAGCTTCCGTGTTTTCTGCCTTTATTTGGTTTATGGGAATTGTTTCCACGACTATTTTTATTTTTCTTCTGGAATATTGAAGAATGCTCACATATGATGTGTTTTGTATATGCGATTTATATCATTTGATGCCCACACCTTCATTCTGAAATTTATTTTGAATATACTGTTTGAAGTTTATGTGATTTTGGAAATTTTTTCTATGTTTTCACGAAAATTGATTGTGTTCTGCCTTGCACGTGAATGAACAAGATGGGTGATTATCACCCATCGAATTGTTGCATCTGGCGACCCAATAGGTCACCTACGATGGGATGCCACTGGCTAGCATCACCAGTGATAGCGCAAGGCGTCACTGGTGATCTAAGCATCCCTCGACACCACTCATCAGCGTCGCTTGCGACACCACAGGCATTGCCATGGATGGCGTTGCTTAGACAACCCAAGGAAAACAATGATGTAGGTGGCAGCGACGACGAGGAGAAAAATGGAACAACGTTGGTTGATGAGTTGTGAATGTTACCCGACAGTTTGGCGAAATGTGGGACAACGATGTCAAGAAACAGAACCATCGGTTGGAATATTATGCGAGGGAGTTGGAGAAGCAGATGGGTGCTTCTGGAGAAGACGATGGGCGCGTATGAGAAATGCACCCACCGTTCTAGAGGAGCGACTTTCGTTGCACGTGCCAGTCAACCTCATTTTGAACATGGGCATCCCTTTTTATATGTTTTTAAAACCTTAAAATTTCAATTTTATTAATTTAATAGAGATTAAATTAATTTATACTCCAAATAAAAATGAAAAGTGTTTTACTAAAATTTGAAAAAAAAATTTCAAAAAAGAATTTTATTAGGAAAAGTTTTGGAATTTAATTTAATTTTTCAAGAGTTGAATTATTAAATTAAATTTGTTATCAAATTAATAACTAGAATTAAGCAAAAGCTTTAAATAATTTCTTTCGTAATTAGATTATGTTTGAAATTATAAATATAATCAGATTATATTATTTTGATGAGATTTGAAATTTTTGATATTTTAAATCCCCCAATAAAATATTAAGTACATGTTAGGAATGTAATAGTTGCCTTCCATTGTTTGAGAATAAAACCAAAATTCTGTTTATTGCTTGGTCTGTTAAGTAAACCCAAGGTCACTTTAACCTGGATATATTTTATCTTAAATTAATGAGTTTTACTTAACTAAAGTTGTATGATTTGGATGAGTAAACTCATGATCATATAGATTTAGAGGCAGGGTTAAGAATAATATATGTGATATATTTTAGCAAAAGTTGTCACCTAACGGTTCTAGGAGTCACATGAGATGTGATTGAAAAGTAATTTTCTAACTAATTTAATTTTAGTTGGTTTGTTGAGAAAACTCAAGATCAATTAATTTAAATAGGATCCTAGCCCATTAGGAAATTATTTGATAATTTTTTGATATAATAGTGAGGGCTATTATTTTGAATAAAATAGTGAGAGTAATCAAATAATTTTAAAGTCCTTATTTTATTTGATTTGAACATAAACTAATATTTGCTCCTTTTATGTTTTTCCGGTTATTGAATTTAAAGATGAGTACCAACCGGACATTGAGGAGCATCATCAATGCTTACAAGCTGACTAGACCTAACTTTTCGGATTGGTTACGAAAGTTAAGAATAGTTCTTAGGTAAGAAAAGAAGTTATACATTCTTGATAATTCTGCTCCATCAAAACCTTGTTTAGATGCAACTAATGAAGATTGTGAGAGCGTTATGTTGATGATGTTGAACAAGCTATATGTATGATGTTAGCTTGCATGTCTCCTGAACATTAGAGATAGCATGAGAACATGGATGCACCTATTATGATACTGCATCTTAAGGAGTTATTGGTGTACAAAGTACGGTGGAGAGATATCAAATCTCCAAGGCACTGTTTCAATGCATGATGACAGAAGGATCTTCAGTTAATCTGTATGTGCTCACTACAAGAAAATAGTGAGTTAGCGACAGAAAATACCAACAGAAATGACAAATATTCCATCGATATTAAACATTACTGATGGAATATACCGACAGACAAAAACGTCAAAGATTCAGCCGTAGCTAACCTTACCGACGGTAAAGAAACTTTCCGTTGGTAAGTTTACCGATGAATAAAATGACCGTCGGTAATTTCAACTGAAAAGTTACCGATCGTCACACCTTTTCCGTCGGTAGCATCGGAATATTTTTAATACCGTTGGTAAAGTTACCGACTGTAACATTATGTCCGTCGGTAAATAAGCTTACTCATTACCGACGAATCATATTGTCCGTCGGTATAGTGTATAGACATTTACCGACGGAAATTATGAATGTTTCCGTCGGTAAAATTTTTGATTAAATTTTTTTAAAATATATATTTCCATTATGTTTAAATTATAACCGTCGGAAAATTTTATTAATTAGATATTTATAATATATATTTAATTAGATATAAATAATTAAAT
>JAOTAY010053621.1:0-19502 GCA_025629805.1 Erythroxylum baracoense | reverse complement strand
ATAAACCTGATTGCAAACTAGTTGTATACAAGCTATAATGTTTGAATGGTCAAGATATTTGTATAAGAATACATACCTAGAAAGTCAATTGAGCATGCATTGAAACATGACACATATACATATACATATGTAGGATTGTATATTCATATGATTAAAGAAATTGGTTATTTATGAACTATGTGTATATTGCATGATGATAGACGCGCAAGGTGATCATCAACATCTAGACATTGCCAGAACATCGAGGCAATAGCTTTTCTGGAGTGTACTATGAGTTAACTTAAATTGTAAACTCATTTATATGTGCTTTTATATGAATTGTATGTTTAATATGTAATGTGTGTACAACTGATTGATAATGCTGGACTTAGATTCGAGGAGTTTGACATATTAATAGTTATGCATTAATGTGAGCATTTCTAAGTATTTAGCATGTGTTTCTTACATAACAAGTTGTTATTGTTGTGTTTTAAAACTTATTTTGTGTGCTTTTGTTTAGTTTGATCTTCACGGTTGTTATTTTATGTTTGATATTGGTTTAGGGTAAGAACTAATCATTTTGGTGTAGGAATGGAAGGTGGCCACCTTTGTGATTAAGCTAAGGACCAAGAGAGAAGTAAAGAAGAGGAGGAGCTATAGAACAAGAACCCACAATCGTGGGATTCATGCTAATTACTACAATCGTGGGAACTAGAGTTAGAAAAAAGACGTGGGTTTCACTTCTTTTTAGGGTTCTGTCACTTGTCTTGTCGCATACAAGGGCACAAGTCCCTAGGGCTGTGGTGTGATGGGAGAACTGCCTCCTTGAGCTAAAAAACATATTTATAGTCTAGAGAGAGGTCGAGAATTAAGATTTCCATTCCATGTTTGGCAAAAGGCATGCCAACTCTAGGTTTTCTAGATTTGGGCAAAGAAGGGAAGGAGCTTGCTTCATATAGTTTTTATACCGTTTTCTCTTCTAGTATCTTTATGACAGATTTTTTGGTTGTTGGAAATGTTAATGTCATTATGAGTGGCTGCGTTATTTGTAGAGTTTACTTTTGAACTACTTGTTGGACTCCTACTTTGTTGATTTGAATGAATGATGTAATATATTGAGAAATTGAGTTGGGCAAATTATGTAGGGTTGTACAATGAGAATTGGCACTCTATAGGCCTACATTCACTAAGTTAATTGATTAGTTAGAGAGAGATCTTGGCTAGTTAGTTGATTACCCATAAGATAACTTCATAACTAGTTGAATTAGTGGACTGATTTTGTAGATTAAGAGATTGCTTAATCGTTTCCATTTAATTGGGCTAGGGACAATTAATTAAACCTTAGGAGAGGGTAGTTAATACATTAGGACATCTTAGGTGAGGCATAATTCAATTAACAAGGTAGGAGGGAGATAAGATAGGGAAAAAGTGATCACTAATTGTTAAATCTAGTATTCCAAGTTTCTGCACGTTTGCTTTATCATTTGTTCAATGTTAATTGTTTGGTTTAATTTAATTTTTCAGTTTATATTCATTAAAATTGATTCTCAAATGAAGTAGTTTGAATTAAGTATTATCTAAACACAATCTCTGAGGGATCAATATATGTTCTTTACAATAAGTTACACCCAGTATACTTGCAATTTTGAGTGTAAAACTAGTGAATTGATTTACAATCAACAATTTTTTAGCACCATTGTTGGGGATTGTTTATTTAGTATATTTTTTAGTTTAGGTAACTTTGATTTGAGAGTGTTTGATACTTTTCCTTATGTATTTGTAGGTGCATGCACATAAAGAGCACTAGAAGGTCTGACGAAGCTTTTGAAGAAAAATTTTCTGATATTATAAGACAAGAGAGGAGGTTAAGGAGAGCAAAGCCCTAAGAAAATGTTTTAAAAATATAGCAGAAGAATGAGAACAAGGAGGGAATGAGAGAACATTGACGGATTTTATGAGGCCCAGATTTATTCCATAAGGAGTTAGAAGGTCTATAGTCACAAGAAACAATTTTCGAATCAAGCCAACACTCCTGAACATACTCTAGAACAGTGTTCAACTTTATGGGTTATCAACTGAAGATCCCAATGCCCACCTAATAAATGTTTTGGAGATATGTGAAACTTTTGGATTGCAAGGGATTTTTGATGATGCTGTGAGGCTCAGATTATTTCCATTCACTTCGAAAGATTGAGCCAAGGTATGGTACAATTCATTTAGTGCATCTTAGATTATTATGTGGGAGCAAGTAGCCTAAGCTTTCCTTGCCAAGTACTTCCTATTGACAAGGACTATGCAGATCATCAAGGAAATTACAAACTTTTAGTAAAATGATGGGAGAGTTTCAAAAAGTTGCAAAAAAGCTACCCACACTACAACCTTCCAAGGGAGTTCTTACTACAAACATTCTATAACGGTGTGAATCAGACTACAATAGGCACAATACATGCAGCTATTAGAGGGTGGCTGATGAGGAAAACCATTGAGGCAGCTTATGATCTTTTGGAGGAGTTGGTAAGTAAATAGTTGCATGTGGTCCATCAAAAGGAGTAGGCAAGACACAAAAGAACAAAAAGACAGGATTCCAATTGATTCTTCCACAGCCTTGCAAGCTCAGATTATCGCCCTCACTAAGTTGTTGAACAATATGTAAGGAGCTTCTTCATCCACGGTCAAATTCATACAGGTCCAATGTGAGTTTTATAGGTAGGACAACCATTGCATAGCAGAATGCTTCTTGCTAGGAGCCAGTAGCACAAAACAGGTAAATTACTTGGGCCAACCACATCGAGGTAACAATCCATAATCTAACACTTATAATCCAGGGTAAAAAAACCATCAAAATTTTCTTAGAGTGTTAACAATGCCGGTGGCCAAGCAAAACCATAAGGACCACCCGTATTTCAGTAAGACTATCTTAGGTTAGTCTTCCCCATCTTACAACTTGCTGTCTTCTATGAGGTTCCTGTTAGGCTGATTGCTTGATACGTGACATGATGAGGCAGAGTATGTAAAAATTTTGAAAGGTTAAAATTTCTAGTAAGATATGAGTGTTTGAACGCTTCAATTCTAGAGAGATAAAATGACAATGAGAGTGAAAGTGAAAAAGAAGTAAGAACTGAATATATGGGTGGTAAGAAGAGTAAAATGATAAAACTTCCATTTAAAAGTCGCACCTGCCTTATTTCTACATAATTGTAAGCCACAATCGTGGCCTGCTATGCTATGATCGTGGCATGCATCGTATCACCAAGAGCATTTGCAATCATGGCCTACGACTATGTAGAAATAAGGTAGCGTAATTTTTAAATGGAAGTTTTACCATCTTATTTCATGGAATGCGGCATGCCATTAAGCGAATTTGCAATTGCAGGCCACGACCATAGCCAGTGGATGTCCTTTAACACCCAAGTCCTTCGTTTGCTCTTTTCCAGTCTTTTCTCTTTCACTTAGTGATTCTTTTATAGCCCTTCTTCACTTCTCTCTTTATGTTTGCACAGTTTTCCCGTGATTTCAAAATCCTGTTCCTTTTTTTGCTTTATTTAACGAAAACAAAAATAAACCTAACTACAAAATTTAACTGGTCTAACAAAATTAAACAACTAAACTAAATTTTTCCATAGGTTGCCTCCCATGTAACGCTTCTTTTTATATCAGTAGCTCGATGCTCCTTTAGCTCACGGTGGTTGGAATGAATGGTTTAATGGTAGCTTCATCATTAATCTCAGAGTTTGTACCCTAGCTATCATATTGCAATTACCATTGTCCTTGCAATTTTCTTTGCCTTGCCTTCTCCTTCACGAGCGCTTCTTTCAGAAATCATTTGCAGGATCCTCTATATCCTCCCATTCACCTCGAGCCTCAGTTTCTTTGACATCCACTGGAGATGAAGGAGGTCTGTACTATCTAATGGTCACCTTGAAGGTTATATTCTCCTTCCCTAGTCGCAGAGTTAACTCGCCCCCATTAACATCAATAATTGAGTGTGTAATGACTAAGAATTGTCGCTCAAGAATCATCGAAGTTTCCTCATCTTTGCTGATGTCCAAGACAAAGAAGTCCATATGGAAGGTAAATTTACAAACCTTTATTAACACATCTTCTATGATTCCCATTGGTCTATGTGAAGTTCTATCGGCCGTCTTAACCAAAACTTGGTGGGCACTAACTCTCCTAACCCCAAATTTTGACTGAAAGCATAGGGCATCACGTTTATGCTTACACCTAAGTCCATGAATTCCCTGTCTATAATATTGTTATTGATACTACAGGGGATGAAAAAGTCCCCTGGGTCATCTTTCTTTATAGCTATATTAGGATTTGCTTCCAACGGTTGCTTTACAACCTCCTTCTTGACGGACTCTTGTAGTTTGAGCTTCGATTGTATTCGGTCCATCACTTTTTCGATCTTGTTATTCTCAATTTTCCACAATTTGTTCTCTTCCCTCATTGGATATAACTCTTTGCAGCAATAGGGGATAGAAACACCCTTCATGTTACTTGAATTGACTCCATCATGGGCTCACATGGAAGGTCTTCTTTACCTTCTCCTTTATTCCCTACCTTTTCTTGTACTTGTATGTTGTTTCTCCTTCCTGAGTTTGAGTTATAACCAAAATACGATCCTTTGGATTAGAATCAGTGTTGCTTGAAAAAGTTCCAGTATTCTAAGTCAACATTGCTTCTGCTAACAGACCTACTTGGACTTCTAAATTATGTATAGACATGGCATGATTCTTTGTAACTCGCTCGAATGTACTATCAAGCCTCTTATGTGTTTCCTTTATACCTCCTATCTTATCTAACTTTGAATCCATCAAGCTTCCTTTATCCTGTTGGAAGCTTGATTACCCCTACGGCCTGAACTGCCCCCCATTATTATTGTTTGACCAGGAGAAGTTAGGTTGATTCTTCCTCCCGGGTTATAAGTGTTAGAGTAGGGATTGTTTCCCCATCTTATTTCATATTACACCCCCATGTAGTTTACTTTCTCCTGGTTATCGTCTCTCATCAGGTAGCAGTCCATAGTATCATGATCTACTTGATTATATAATTCACACTTCAACTATGCAGCCTTTACTTGAGCTAAAGATGACACTTTCATATTGCTAAGTTGTCGTATCAAATTATCGATCTTAGTTTACGTCTCCTCATCTGATCGACTGTGATAACTCCCTTCTACTCTCTAAAGGTAGTAGGTTGCCTACTTCTCTTACTCACCCATAAGCAACTATTAGTCGCCATCTCCTCAATTAACTCCTCTACTTCATCGACCGTCTTATGCACAAAGGTCCTCCCGATGTTGCATCGATTGTACCTCTTGTAGGTGGGTTTACTTCGTTGTAGAACGTCTATAGAAGGAACTCCTTCGGTAGGTTGCGGTGTGGGCATCTCCTCTATAGGTCTTTATAATGCTCCCTTGCTTCATAAATTAACTCCCATCACTTTGTTGGAAATTAGTAATTTCCTTTATAATCTTTGTAGTCTTCGCTAACGGGAAGTACTTATCTAAAAAAGCACACACAAGCTGCTCCCACGTGGCAATGTTAATGGGGCTCAGTGAATGGTACCAAACCTTTGCTCTATCTTTAAGTGTGAAAGGGAACAACCTAATCCTAATAGCATCCTTCGATATCAGGTGATAACGAAAATATCACAGATCTCGAGGAAACTGATAATGTGTGCGTTTGGATCTTCATTCACCAGTCCATAAAATTGGATGTTCTACTAAAGCATATTCAAGAGGGCTGGCTTGATTTCGAATGAGACCACTTGAATGGGTAGTCTAACCACTCCTTGGTTCACTGGGTTAAACGCTAGCCTCATGAAGTCCATGAGGGTCCTCTGTTGTTACCTTCCAGGGTTAATTTCCTGATCCATATTTCTCTAAAATTCCTCAGTCATCTGTGATTTCTTAATCTCTTCTTATTCTTCTCGTTGAGCTTTCCTCCAGGTTTGTTCTAATCGTGTGATGTCTAAATCTATCGTCTCTACTACATGAATCGAACCCCTCATGACTCTTGTATTCATGCAAGAGCATGATTCTTAAAATAAATAAATGAACTAAAACAAAACATTATAACTAACCTAATGCCCTTAAACTATAGAACTAATTGTCTTCCTTAGCAACGACGCCAAAAACTTGTTTGCAAGGTTACATGCACTAAGTTTTACTATTTATAACCTTGATAATTACTGCAAGTGCACGGGTCGTTCGCGTAGTACCTAAAATGTTGATCCCACAAGGAAGCCTAATCTAGTCCTAGAATCTAAAGTCACCCTAAACTACAGTAATTGTAAACAATTAACGAATGCGGAAATTAAATGAATGAATAATCAAATATAAGAATTTAAAATACAGAAAAGTCACAAAATAGCAACTCCCATAACAATCCAAAATCAACTTAGAAATAGTCAAGTGGGAGAAAAGGAGATTTAATTAGAAGTTAAAGAAAATCTAACCAATTATGTAATTTTCAACTTAACGGGCCCAGACGATCCTACCGTGAATTACTCTCTCTTGAGTTATAATTCTTAACCCTAATTGATGAACTAATTTAAATTATGAAATCACGATCTCTCGATTTACGATTGACCCAAAACCAAAATTAGTTATAAGTTGTCTAATAACCTACCAATAATTTATGCTCGATCTCTCATTACACGACTCTACCAGTTTGATTCAATTCTCTACCTATTGATTCACCTAACTCTCGTTAGACCAAATCGATGTTTTTTACTTAGCTCACCCTCTCTGTTTGTTGCTAAGTTATTAGGAACAAAATTTTAATCACAATTAAATCAAAAGAGAGCACAATCAAATAAACTTTATTAAACTCCAAAACTGAAAAACCTGAAGTTGAGTATAGACAGTAAATCAACACTCAAAAACACTATTTCCAATGAATACCCCAATTGCATATATCCATAAAATCGAAATAAAAATAAGAAATACTGTCAGAGCAAATCTTGGAGGTAGAGTCTGTTGGAAACCATTTGTTTCGGGAAGTATTTCACGTTAAACTTATCTTCCTGTCTCTCTTCCTTGGTCTTCTTCCTCAATCCCTTGATCTCTTTCTAGGTTTCTCTTAGAATTAACAGAATGACGCTGTCTTGTAGGACTATCTAAGCTCTCCAAAAACTCCTGGCAACTGTCACATCATGTTTTATTTATTCTGTGAAAGCCCTAGGTCAATGTCTGGGTCGAAACGGTTCACAAAAAGATCATTATCTCCAATCAATTAGATTGTGAGCAAGAAGAGAAAGTGGTGGAGATCATTAAGAAGAGGATAAGATCATGGGGTAGTAATTTTCTGATATTAAGAGGATTAGCCTAATGTGGTGATGCATAGGATTAACTTACAAAAAGGATGTAAAACTATGAGGGAGCGATAGAGATGGTTAAATCCAAACATGCAAGAGGTTATAAAGGAAGAGGTAGTGAAGCTTTTGGATATGGGGATTATTTGCCCCATTTTAGATAGTGAGTCCAGTGCAGTGTGTGCCTAAGAAGGATGGAATGACAGTGGTAGAGAATGAACATGATGAACAGATTTCTACTTGGACTATCACAGGTTGGAAAGTGTGTATTGATTATAGGAAGCTCAATTTGGCCACCAAGAAAGACCATTTCCCTTTACCTTTTGTGGACCAAATGATTGAGATAGTGGCTGGCCATTCTTTTTGCTATTTTCTTAATGGATATTCAAGGTATAATCAAGTATTTATATTCTCGAAAGACTAAAAGAAGATCACTTTCACTTGTCCTTGTAGGACTTTCGCTTATCAGAGGATGCCTTTTGGTTTATGTAATGCACCTGCCACATTCCAAAGGTTCATGATGACCATATTTATGGACCTGATTGAGAACTTCATAGAGGTATTTGTGGATGAATTCTCTGTCTTTAGAGAATCTTTTGATCATTTCTTGTTTATTTTAGACAGAGTGCTTCAAAGATGTGAGGAGTCTTATCTAGCCTTGAACTGTAAGATGTGTCAGTTTATGGTCCAAGAGGAAATTGTATTGGGCTATAAGATTTCATGCAAAGGGATTGTAGTGGATCGAGCTAAGACTGAAGTGATTGAAAAGCTACCACCTCCCACCAACATCAAGGGCATCCGAGCCTTCCCTGGTCATACAAGGTTCTACAGATGGTTCATTAAGGATTTCTCTCTTATCACTAGACCCTTGACTCATTTATTAGTTAAAGATGTGCCTTTTGTATTTGATGATGCTTATTTGGATGCGTTTAATAGCTTGAGGAAGTCATTTACAACAACACCCATTCTAGCATCGCTGGATTAGTCTCTTCCCTTCGAGATTATGTGTGAAGCAAGCGATCATGCCATTGGTTGTGTCCTTAGACAGTGAAAGGAAAAGAGGCTACATGCCATTTACTATGCGAGCAAGACCTTGACGAGAGCATAACTGAATTACACAACTACAAAAAAGGAGTTCCTTACTATGGTATTTATATGTGAGAAACTTCATTCTTATATTTTATGCTCACATGTTTTTGTTTTTACAAATCATGTGGCATTGCAATATTTCTTTGCTAAGAAGGATGCCAAAGCTAAGGTCATCTAGTGGGTGATTATACTTTAATAATTCAACATTGAGATTAAAGATAAGAAAGGAGCAGAAAATGTTATAGCGAATCATCTATCACAACTTGAAGGGGGAACCATAAAGAAGAAGAGGAAATTGAGGAGAGCTTTTTGATGAGGCTTTAAGAAATCTGTTTTATTTTTAGTTTGTAGATATTGCAAACTACCTCTCTGGTGGTATTCTTCCTTCTGATCTCTCAAATCAACAAAGGAAGCATTTCTTATTTTAGTGTTCTCAATATATTTGGGATGAACCTATGTTATATAAAATTTTTACTGACAACATGACTCACAGATGTGTCCCTGAAGATGAAAAGCCTAACATTTTGACTCAATGTGATAGTTTGATGTATGCAGGACACTATGGAGTGAACAAGACAGTGACTTGTATCTTAGAATGTGAGTTTTATTAGCCAAGTTTGTTCAAGGATGCCCGAAACTTTGTGCTACAGTGTGATAGATGCCAAAGAGTGGGCAACATATCAAAGCAGAATGAGATGCCACTTTAAAACATTATGGAATAGGAAATATTTGATATGTGGGGTTAGATTTTATGGGACCATCCCCATCTTCCATAGGTAACATATACATACTAGTTAGATTTGATTGTGTTTCGAAGTGGATTGAAGCCGTAGCAACTCTAACCAATGATGGCAAAGTAGTGTAAAGATTTATTAAGAAGATTTTTAATAGATTTGGAGTGCTTAGAGTGATAATTAGTGATAAAGGGAGTCATTTTTGCAACAAACCATATAATGTGCATCATCTAGTAGCGATTCCTTACACTCCACGAACGAGTGGCCTAGTGGAAGTGGTGAATAGAGAATTGAAGAAGGTTTTGGAGAAGGTAGTGAGCACTTCAAGGAAATATTTGTCTTTGAAGTTAGATGACACACTTTGGGCATATAAGACAACATTCAAGACACCTATAGGTACTGCTCCATATAGACTTGTGTACGGAAAGGCTTGCCATTTACCTTTAGATTTTGAGCATAGAGCCTATTAGGCAATTCGCAAGTTGAATATGGATTGGAAGCTTGTAGGTGAGAAGAGATTGTTACAACTTGATGAATTGAAAGAGTTGAGATTTGAAGCTTATGAAAATGCCAAGTTACACAGAGAAAGGGCAAAAAAGTGGCATGATGCTCAAATTAAAAAGGAATTTAAGAGTGGGGACTTTGTGCTTTTATTCAATTGACAACTTTGGTTATTTCTATAAAAGCTCAAGTCAAGATGGAGTGGAGCCTTCAAAGTCCTTCAACTGTTTCCCTATAGAGCTTTAGAGTTAGAAAATGATAAGGGTGAAGCATTCAAGGTTAATGGGTATACGTGGAAGCCATACCATAGAGGGACATACTCACACAAAAAGGAAGTCATCTCTTTCCTTTCTTCCACTCTTTCATGAATGCATATAGAATGGTCAAGCTAATAACCTTAACTTAGCATGTTTACCTTTCTTTTGCTTGTCTTTGTTTACTTGTTTATTGGATTTGTTTGGTTTTGATTATGTTTGGTTTGAGTTTGCTATGATCACTTGGGTTTTGTTTGAGTTCTAACTTATTTTCTCTTAAAATTTCTTAGTCTTTAGGTGATTTTGCTGTGTTTGTAGGTTGCTTGAATATTGGGAATGGCATGCTAGACTTCGAAGAGGGCTAAAAAGTTAGAAAATCAAGATTGGGTGTCTATACAGTTCCCACGATCTTGGGAATGGACGTGTTTCCTAGATCGTAGGAAAGCTCTTTATAAAGTTTTTGGAACCTTAATCCACGATCATGGGAAGCACAGGCACTCCCATGATCGTGGCATCCCCAGCCTGAAGAATTTTTAAAAAACCCCTCCTTGTTTCTTCTTTCTTCATCTTTGCACATTCTCTCACTCGAAATCCGAAACCTACTCATCTAAACCATACAAATCAATCTTGGTGTTTTCTCCAGTTTTTCCAATATTATTCACTCCCTTAACACTTATTTCACATTACCCACCCAAGAATCCAAGGATTTGGTAAGTTTTTCTCTCTTTCTCTCTCAAAAAAGTGATAATCTCTCTCTTGGCTCTTTTTGTAGGTTTTTTTTCCGTAAATGGCTCCAAGGAAGCTTCTAGCCTGCAAACCAATGAACCAACTGCACCTCCCAGTCTCCGATGATGGTAAACATCATATGATGGTCACATTTCGTGCCCCATTCCTTTTTTTTTGGAAGAAGAAGGTATGAGATTCCGAGGTTTTAAGGTTAGAGAGTTATTGCCTCCTAGGTACCCTAACTTTAGCCTATTAGAAACCCTAGGACTAAGGTGTAACATTGAAAGGTTGGTTGCAAATATTGGCTGGGGTCATTTAATTCATTGTGATGTATTGACATACCCATGATGACTATAGAATTTTTCACCACTATGTGCTACAATACTAAAAAGGACACATTCTAGTTTAGGATAGGTGGCCATGTATATAGGCTGGATTATATTGTCACTCATGCACTCTTTGAATTATCTAACTCCAAAGTTTTGGATGACCATGATGATTTTAATATGGACGATTATTGGAAGATCTTTATGGTTAAAAACAATTTTGACTTTAAGAATGCACCCAACGTTTTGATTCGTAGCACCAAGCATGGTACTATTATCGCCTGCAACAAAATTAATACCAACTCTAGTAATGGAAAATGTAGTTAGTGAAGAGTTGAGATCGTTTCCAGGAGGAACTCTAATGGGAAATGTTATACGAGTTAAAAACTAAATTAAAATTGGAGGGGTTTGAATTAACGTAAATTAAAGGAATTAAAATTGGCTAAAATTGAAAATTAAAAAATATTTAAATATGTAAATTTAGTAAACAAGTCTTAGTTTTGGGCCACCTACGTTATCAAACTAGTATGGATCCTTGACTTAAAACCCAGCCCATTAATAAACATTCATTGGGTAAAGTTTTCTCTTAACATTAAATGAATAGAAACATGTATTCTAAACATTCTTATTAGTCAATAACTTAGATATGATCTTAAGTTTAATTGATTAATAGCCTTGAGAACTAAGAAACCGATGAACAAGATAACACACATGAAATGCATTTAACCAAGTTGAGCGTCTTCGTAGAATTTCCAACTCCAACGTAAAGATGGTAATCCTAATTGAAATTCAATCATGAAAAGCAATTCAAAAGACACTTAATATTCATCAATGAAATAAAATTTAATTGAAAATCTCACACGTATTAGATGATAACGCGGTTCCCTTCAACCATGAAAATAAATTTAGCTACTCATACTAAAGATAAGAACCAACAGAAGAATAACATATAATAAGGTCGCCATCCCTGGTCTTTTTCTTGAAAAACATGAAAAAATCCTAAAAACCATAGAAAAAGATACTGAAGAAAGCGTGAAAACTAAAAACTAAGACTACTCTAACGTGAATAGTAAATCTCCCCTTATGCTTTTCGATCTCTCCTCTTTTCCCTCTTGTTGTAATCTTCGGCAGATACATACCACACATATTTAGGCTACAGATCCCCACCAATAAGGCAACAACTTGATTCCTAAGATAATGAAGATCTTAGGTGTATCAAATCTAATTTGAAATCAGATTCTACAGATGATCTTTTTCCTTGCACGTGCCTACGCTTAGTCAATTATTTTTCTATCAGCTAGGAATTCAGATTGTCTTTAATTTCCTTACATCTCTTTGATCGAATTTAATCTTAATGTGTTGAAAATCATATGAGGATAATTAAGAAATAATTCCATTAATTTTGAATAATAATTTCAACACATTAAAGAGATTTACATCCAAAATTAGTACAAAAATAACAACTTAACAAATTCCCCACACCAGACCTTTGCTCGCCCCCGAGCAAATATACCAAACCACTACACTCCATCAATTTTTCCTTCATAAAATTAAGTGCACATAATCCACTAAACTTGGGCCAGCAAAAATAGGTTGCAACAAACATGATAATCACTTTTCACCGATACAAATAAACAAAATCAAATTAAAACGTTCTTGTTCAAAGGCAAGTATGAAACAAAAGTGAATTCTTCTCACAGATTTCTCTCTTTATGCTCAAGTGTTTGAGGTTAAAGTGTTTCTTTTAAATCTCCCTTTAGTAGATTGCATTACCATAGGCTTGGAAATTCACCAGTTACCATTCGTTCAAATTATATGAGCTTATAGTTCAGAAGGGCTTTATTACGGGTTATAATGGGGCTAGGTTCAATGGTAAGGTAAAAATGGCAAACGATTAATCACAAGCATTCACAAAGTAACAAGTAAAAGGGACAACTATCAAATTTTGAGCCAAACATATGAATACAATGGACTACAACTACTCATTACTAACTAATGTTGCTATGCTTTAATTTTTTCACTTTTCTTTTCTTTCTTTTTTTCTTTTTTTACTTGAATAAAACAACAGTAGTAGCATATATCAACAAAACATGAGTATAAGTTCCTCTAAAAATATCTTAGAATACAATACAAAATAAAAGTCCATAAATTATAAACATTAATTACTTACTTGGTACTTCATTAAACTTATGACAGGGTAAGGCTAACGGGTTTTTGGGTTTCAAAAACAAACAGGGTTAAAGGCTCAATGGGGTTTGCAAAGGAAAAAATTGGCTAGGTAGGTCATTTAAGCTAAACGGCTTAAAACAAAGGAGGCCTTAATCATTTCCATAGACCATGTAGTAAAACAAATTCAAAATGGATTGGTGCAAGTTTTGAAGACAAGCCTGATTAAAGGAGCGTCACACAATACAAGAAAATAAAATGACATAAAGATGATGTCATTAAGGCCTAAATCTGCTCACAGTTTTAATTTAAGAGTTCACCTTAATTCCATATATTACCTAATCACTCAAATTTCAAACTTTGACTAAGTGTATAAGACCAGTTATTGCAATTAATCAGTATGGTTTACCTTAAACTCACATAGTCTAGTTTAATTTTATGCACACCCTCAATCTCATCCAACCTAATATGACAAAGCTTCATGGCTCAACACACGACACAAGCATGCAAATAATAGAAAAATTTTAAAGAAAAGAGAATCAAAGAAAGGCATGACCACATAGTCACACACATGTATTCCATACCTTTCCCCCACACCTAAGAAGTAAAAATATAAAAGAAGAGATAAAAAAATGCTTCTCTATTTGTGGAAATCTAAAATCATGAGTTGGTGGGCGAGGAGTTTGGAGTCCTTGATGCTCCCAATATGCCATCAAATTATGCTCCATTCGATGCATTTGGTGTTCAAGTCGACTAAGACGATCATCCAAATTGGCTTGGGAAGGTTAGTGGATACGTGGCACAACGATGACAACCTAACTTGTTGTGGTTAGTCGTAGGCTGAAAGGAGTAGCTGGTCTCAGATTGGTGAAGGATATCCTTCCATGACTCATGTCCAATATTCCCATCCTCCACAAACATTCCATATCAAAAGGCTCTATGGCACAAGCCACCATCATATCAACATTATTAAGGTCTAATACATCCAAATTAAAATCCAATTGAGTGATGTAAGACTCTAATATTAATGGTTTCGATTTTTTGTTTAATACGGATTAAAATTGTGTCAAAAACCAAAAACCCAAATTAACAGGAATTTGTCTATCGATACACCATAAGAAATAAAATTCAACCTTAGAAAGGGTACCCATAAAATCCCAACACCCTAAAAAGATGTACGCTAAGAGTTGATGGATGATTTTCAAAATAGGATTTTTTTAAATACGAACTCTTAGATGTATTGGCACTATACTGACGAGGGTCGCAGACCATTGACTCCATAAATCAAATGCATTAAAATAACTATGATAATCATAACCAGAACTTAAAAATGGTTCATTTTTTACATCATTAGTAGAGATAAAGCCCATGTCCACTTTAAACTCGATAACAGATAATGCAAATTCCTTACCCATAAGACTAAATTCCACAATCCCTTCAGTGAACAAGTCAAAATCTTCATGAAATGTGTTGTAAAATTCTCTTGTTATTTCAACAAATACAGGGCAGTCAATTTTAGCAAACACATTCTAAAAAATTGGTCCCATCATTTGTTTAAAGGAATCATGAACTTGTAAAGCTTGAAGAGTATTGGTAAGAATATACTTACAGGGGTAGATTTTTTGTTGGCTAAGTTGCTGAAATCGTTCATTATCTTTAAAGCCTGCACTTCTTGAGTTCTATTGGATATGGCTTTCGACTTGTTTACCTTCTTTGTTCAATTTTGTGTGGAGGGGCTTAGTGTTGGTTCAGACATAGGAGGAATCGATGGAGTTAGCGCTGTAGCGGTCACGTCATCTAAAGGTTAGGTGTTGATAAATGAAGTGATTGGTGTAGTTAACCTGCGTGAGTCACTCTTCTTCCTTGACATATGCCAACCTTGGTGAATACACAGCCTAGATTTGAAAGTAATAACACAAAACCAAAAAATTTTTCTTTGGTAATGAATGGTTTACGGTAAAGAAGATTGGGCAAAGTTTCATAGAGAATATGTAAAAAGATTTGGGTTTCGGTTAGAAGAGATGAAAAGAGTAGGTTTTATATGGGTATTCACAAAATTGCAAAGTGATTGGAAGTTGAAGGAAAAATACGTGAAGGAGGGAAGTAAATTTGGGGAGTGGGGCGGTAAACTTTGGTGATGATAGCAAGAAGCAAAATTTTTTTAATTTTTTTTCATTTTTTAATAATTAAAATTGAAAAAATTAAAAGAACAATTGGTAATCCTAAATTAAAATGGAATGAATTCGTAATTGAAATAAAACAACTGAACAAAATAAAAATGAGAACTACTAAAAATAAATAAAACTGAAATAGAACCGAAAATTTTTGGGTCGCCCCTAAATTCACTTCCTTAAAATTATTAACTGGATGTGTGTATCGACTTACCTGATTGGAGATAGGTTGGGGTTACTAGCTCTATCTCTTCCACATGCTCGACTGTAGAGTTTTCATAATATGGCTTCAAATGGTGTCCATTAACTTTAAATACCTTGGACGTATCTAAACTTTGAATTTTTACCTCGCCATGAGAAAAAATGTTAGTAACAATAAATGGCCCAAGCTAATGAGATCGTAATTTTCTTAGAAATAACTTAAGCTTTGAATGATAAAGAAAAACTTTTTGTCCTTTCAAAAATTATTTTCGAGAAATCATTTTGTCATGAAAAGCTTTAGTTTTTTCCTTATAAATTTTTGCACTTTGATATGCTTCATTATAGATCTCTTCTAACTCCTGCAATTGCAACTTCCTATTATTACCAACATCCATCCGTTCTAAGTTCAACTGCTTCATAGCCTAATAGGCTCTATGTTCTACTTCCAGAGGTAAATGACAAGGCTTACTGAAAACTAACCTGTATAGCGACATTCCTATTAGAGTTTTGTAAGCAGTCCGGTATGCACACTGTGAAATCATCCATGAAAACTTCCATACAATTCTCCACAAGGTTAGAAAAAATACTTACCTTAAATCATTGAAATGTCGTTGGTGGGTTACACAACCTAAATGGCATTCTTCGGTAAGCAAAGGTGCCGAATGGACATGTGAAGGTTGTTTTCTCCTGGTCTTTGGGTGCAACCAAAATCTGGTGATGCCCTAAATAATCATCTGAACAACAATAGTGAGATTTGCCTGTAAGTCTTTCAAGCAATTGATAAATAAACGGAAGCAAAAAATAATCTTTTTTAGTAAACGAATTTAGCTTCCTATAATATATGCAAACTCTCCAATCATTTTGAACACGGGTAGGTATTAACTCACCATCGCTATTTTCTATCATAGTTACCCCAATTTTCTTTGGAACTACCTGGTTTGGACTTACCCAGTTGCTATCAGAAACTGGATAAATGATTCCACTGTTAAGAAGTTTCAGAATTTCCTTTTTCACCACTTCCATCATGGGTGGGTTTAATCGACATTGGGGTTGCCTCACCTCCTTAACTTCATCTTCCATCAATATCTGATGCATGCAAATGGTGGGACTAATACCCCTTAAATCTGCTACTGCCCAACTTAAAGCTTCCTTATGATCCTTTAGCACTTAAATTAATTGATTTTCTTGCAAAAGAGTAAGTTTATTATAAATTATAACAGGTAATATGTCTTTCTCACCGAAAAAGATGTATTTTAAATGGCTAAACAAACTCTTCAACTCTAATTTTGGTGGCTAGATCAAATACGGCAGCAGCTTGGAGCTATTGCGTGATAGCTCCACATACGACAACTTCCTCTCCAATTGATTGAATTTCTCCAATTGGCAAAACAACGCCTCCAATTTATTGTTAGACAGTAACAAGTCTTTGATTTTTGCCACTATGATGCATCTCCCATCTCCAAGAGTGTTTCAAGTATATCTCTTCATCTCAATAATGAATTTTCCTGCACATATATGTTAATAAAATCCACCGAAACATAGCATTGTATATATTGAATTTAATTATTTCACCATCAAATTCAATAGTTAATGACCCATCATGAACATCAATTTTTGTTCTAGTAGTTTTTAAGAATGGCCTTCTAAATAAAATCGAGGTTGAAGAAGATATATCCTCACTCCCCATCTAAAAAATATAAAAATCAGCTGAAAAAACATATCTCCCACTTGAACTAAAATGTACTCTAATACACCCTTTGGATAAGCATTTGAACGATCCACTAATTGAATCACTACATTAGTTTCCTTGAGAGGTCCCGCGCTTGAAGATTTATAAACATCATAAGGCATCGCATTTATGGAAGCATCCAAATCTAAAATGCTTTTGTCAATTCTCAAATCATCAATTTTACATGGGATAGTGAACATTCCTAAGTGTTGACACTTAGGTGGAGGCTTTTTCTTTTGTAAAATGGCTGATACATTCTCCCCCAACTGCATTTTCTCATCAAATTTCATTTTACATTTTGAAGTACAAATTTCCTTAAGGAATTTAGCATAATATGTGATCCGTTTTATTGCATAAAGTAAAGGGATATTTACCTGGACTTTGCTGAAAGTCTCCCATATTTCCTTCATTTGCTCCTCCTTCTTAGCCTTGGTGAATCGATTAGGAAAAGGGGGTTACATAACTAGATTCTACAGACCTGGCTGCATTTTTTCTGGCTGTTCGGTTGCCTCTTTCATCGCTTCTTCCTTAATTTCTCTCTTGGAGATTTTTGGAGGTGGTTCATTCAATTCCTTCCCCCTTCACAACATGATAGCCTTAGTACTATATTTGGGAGTAATTTTTGGCTGAGTTGGAAAATTTCCAGAACTTTGTTCCTCCAATGTATTAATGGCGATTGCCATTTGGCTCACTTGATTTTTAAGATTTTGGATACTAGCTTGAATATCCCGCTAAAATGTCAAGGTGTTAGTGGACAAAGATTGAACTATATCTTCCAATGAAGACTTACCTTTGAAATTGGATGTCATTTGTTGAAGTTGTCTAGGCATATATAGTTGTCTAAATTACTGGAAACTTGTAGTAGCTTGTTATCCTTGAGGGTTCCCGTAACATAAGTTTGGATGGTCACACTAACTTAGATTGTAGGTATTGGAAAATGGGTCATATTTCTTCTAATTTGGTCTAGCAAAATGCCCTATAGCATTCACCTGTTCTGCATTTCGTTTTTACAAAATCGGTCATGCATCAGTAGGGTGTCTCAATATCGAACATATTCCACATACCTTTGCTTCTTCTTTCTTTGTAATCGCAAGTTATCTTACCAAAGATGTGAGATCATCCAATCTTTTCTCCAATGCTGTCATATTCACCTCATTTATGTGTTTTGAGCTATGGCCAAAATGAATCCTGAATTGTTGTGAATTGGAAGCCATATTTACTATCAAGCCCCTTGTGGCTATCGGTGTTTTATCAACTAGAACTCAGCCACTTACAGCATCAATCATACTCCTATTTGTAAGAAAAAGGCATTCATAAAAGTATTAAATCAATAACTAGTAGGTTATTAGGTGATGGGGATAGCTAGCACAAAGTATCTTGAATCTTTCCCAATATTGGTAAAGTATCTTCCTCGTATGTTGTCAGATGCCACAAATTTCCTTTCAAATGTTGGCAGTTCTTCATACTGGAAAATATTTCTCAGAGAAGAGTTTCTTCATTTCATCCTATGTTTGCACATTTTCACCAGCTGAATAGTACAACCAATCTTGAGCATCGTCTTTGAGAGAAAAGAGAAAAGCTCTTAGTTGGATTTGATCTTCTACCATATTTTTTGGTTTCATACCCATACAAACCACGTCAAACTCCTTTAAATGTTTGTAAGGATCCTCTCCAGGTAAGCCTCTAAAAATCAGCAATAAATGGAACAACCCAGATTTTAATTCAAAAGTGTTATTGTCCCCTAAATTTGGAAAGGTGATGCAGTGGGGCTGTTGGGCATCCATGGGTGTGTCTAGTTCATGAAGAGTACGATTCGCAGCCATTCTTTCCAATTTCTGCACTTGCTTCTGCTATTTTGTCTATTTTCGTAACCTCTTGGCTGCCTTATCCATCTCTGAATCAAATAGCAATTAAGTTGTCTTATCTACTCGTGTAACATACATATACCATTAAGAAGTTCCCCAGCAACGGCACCAAAATTCGATACTATCGTCATGTGCAACCAAATTGATACTAACTCTAGCAATGAAAAATGCAGTTAGTGAAGAGTTAAGATTGTTCCCATAAGGAACTTTAACAGGAAATGTTATAAGAGTTGAAAAATAAAATGAAAGGGGGGTTTAAATTATCGTAAATTAAAGGAATTAAAATTGGCTGAAATTGAAAATAAACAAAAATATTCAAACCTAGAAATTCAGTAAACAAACCTTAGTTTCGGGTCACCTACGTTTGTAGGAAAATCCCGGTGTGCCCATCACATGGACACGGTGCGGAAAACAAAAATTTTTGTCCCGGGACCTTCCCGA